>NW_019379611.1:412517-496346 GCF_000648655.2 Copidosoma floridanum | reverse complement strand
ATAGGTATACGAGTGGGGCTTCGCCTCCTGCACATTCCGCGCTAACCCCCCCTGACAGATTAGGTTATACCTCTAATTTTTTCAAACTAATTTTTGCATTGATGTTTTACAAAGAATGTCTTTATAAAGATGTAATTGTTCTCTCCTAATTTTTTCTTTTAAGTCCCGACCCCCCACACATTTTTTCATGGCCCCCACCGTCCCCCCACAAAATATTATATGAATTGTATAGAAGTATGGTATAAGTCTTTATTTAAGCCAGGGGGTTCAACCACGTATAGCTTCATGGGATAATAACAATGTATATTTTAATATTTAATCAAATAGTTACAGATTACTGCACAATACTATTATCAGCTAAACTTAAATACAATTAATTGTATTTTGATTTACTGGATCCCTTGGTTTCTTTTTAAGCATGAAGTTTTTAGTGGGTTGACTTTTTTTGTTAGCATTTTGTAACGTTGCATTTTGCCAGCCCTGTCAATGTGTTAAAGTCCATTACCACATTTCTACCAAATCACATGGAAATATTGTATAGTATTTTTTCTTAAAACATTCCACATTTTCCCACCTACCCCCTATGGCCCTCCCACTGACCCCCACGAATTTTTCCATGGCCCCCACCGCCTCCCCACACCACTTTTTTGGAACCTGACCGTGATCATACCGTCTTTACCTATCTTTGGACAAAACTGTTTTATTTCCACGACTTATTTTATCGTCAAGAAGAAATTAAAAGTCATAAATTGATTTATAGGGGGTTGTTGCGCAAAACATCATTATTTATACAACTAAGTACGTTTAAAAACCAATTTATATGGAGTTAACAATATTTTGAAACCAAATAATATGTACACACATATTGGTGCGCATAATTACTATATCATCATCACTTATATAGTCCATTATTACACAATCCTTCTTTTTACGTACATAAACTTAATTTAAATTAAGAGTATCATAATTATAAACAATAAAAGATTCGCATCACTTTATGAGTCATCTTATAAAACCTGATGAAACCACGAAGACTTACATCCATTTTTATTTTGTTTTAAATTAATGCTGAAATTGGTACAATAGATAAACACGATAAACATTTACGATATGTATTAATAATGAATAAATATAACCCATACATAAAAAAATAATAATTAAATCATGTTACGAATATGGGATACATTATTTTATTCAAAAATTTCTTTCCAAACTATTTTTTCAATCTCTAAACTGTTTTCTCTTTCGAGTTGAACAAAAATTCTATTTTTTTTTTGCATCTTAATAAAGCCACGTATAATGAACCATGAAAAAATAAAGGTCTTTTTAAGTGTAATCCCACATTATCAAAACTTTGACCTTGAGACTTATTTATAGTCATAGAAAATGCAACAACTGATGGGAATTGTTTTCTATATAAAATAAAAGGGATTGATGAAGTATTTCCAGTATTTAATGTAATTCTTGGAATAAAAACTTTATAATCAATTTTTTTTTCCGTTGAGCACCGTATTTGCTTTAGCACAAGTAAACGCTGAGAGAAGGTTACCTTTTACTGCATTTGTGGTATGATTCTGTACTGTTTATAAATTAATTNTACTTTAACTTCTATAAAAAGGTTTTCTCAATTGGGCTTAAACTTATGCCCTTGTATGTACATGCTGAGCACCGTATTTGCTTTAGCACAAGTAAACGCTGAGAGAAGGTTACCTTTTACTGCATTTGTGGTATGATTCTGTACTGTTTATAAATTAATTTATCTGTTGATACATGATTAATTACATTTACTTATAAATAGTTGGTCGGACTAAACAAATTTTAGAAAAAAATTGGCATGCCATATAATTTTTTCCTTTATGACACATGGAATTACTTTTAGCTCGTACAGATCCAAACAAAACTGTAAACCAGTTGAATATTTCTAGGAGATCTTTAGAATTTCGGTTTATTATATTTGAAGAGCAATAAGAACGGAAAAGTTTATATAAAACTTATATTTTGAGTTGTAGTATACCGTTTTTAAGCAAATCAACTCATGATAATTGGATCCTTTGTTGCATTCTGGGTGTACGTTTTTAGATATGGTGAATAAAATTTGTTCAAATCAGTGCTGTATTTGTTTCCGCGTACTTCTCATTTTTGTTACTGCTAAGTTTTTTTAACTTCACTAATAATAGAAACTTTTGAAAATGACAAAAAAATTTTACGGAGGACACGAGTTATTTTACTTTAACATAAGAAACTTTAAAAAAGTTATTTAACAAAGAATAATAACTGTTCTGTTGGAAAAATATTAGTTTTAATGGACATTCTACAACAAGATTGTAAATTTACTCATATCCGTGTGATTCATACGTGATAAATAGAATATGCACAGAATTTCGAAGTTATTACTCCCTTACGTATAATAAAGCAAAACTTTACGAAATACTACCTTATGCAGATTATCAGTTGACAAAGTAGATATTTCTTGATTGCCTTCGTATATTATATTAGGTAATCTTTGCACTTGCACTGAGGCCAAACTGAAAAATAAAAGGTGGCGTTAGAATAAAGAAATTAAGTAATGTGTCACATAATAGAGCATTATAATGTACAATAAGACTAAGCAATCGCTAGCGTTTTTTAGTAAACATAACAGAATAAGGCAAAATAATATTTTTTTGCGACGAAAATGTTGCACTCAGTAAATTGGCGACTGTAGTGTAAATTATAATATTTTACTTTCAGAAAAACTAACAACCAACCAATTGTTAGAAAACATTTCGAATATTATTTTTCATAACTGTTTAAAGAAAATCTTTGTATAAAAAAGACAATCTTTTAGTTTTCTTTTTAACTTTCAACTTTCAACTTTAAATTTCAACTACAACTTAGTTATAAAGTATATTTAAATAAGATAATTCATCAATAAATATCTTATTTAACGTTTGTATTTACTACGCAAGCAGTAATAAGACTGGATTTAAATACTATTACGTATCTCTTAAGGCTAGAATGTGGATAAGATGTCTTTTTAAAGCTGCCCTTACGCTGTGTATAATATGTTCATAGTTGGCTTCTGCTGACTATGCTTTGAAAATAATAGTTTGTTATTACATTTCCCTACATAATTAACCTCTTTCAAGAAAAACATAATAACTTTGTAATGTTATGGACAAAAAAAATTACAAAAGAGGAATAAGATTATATAGAAGTTTCACAAAAGATGATGAAGAATAATTATTTGACATTGGTGTTTACATTACGTTGTTCATAGAAGTTGTTACTTATCGTCTTATTAGTAAACTGTGAACGTTAAGCTGTATATATACAGAATAATGAGCTCGTTTATTAAAAGTGCTAGTTTTCCATATAAAATAATTGTGTGTCCTTCTTCATTGTTTATACTCTTTCGGTTACTTTTATCACACACTTGTAGTTATTTGTTGTTTCGTTATGATTATGAACAATTATAAATTGTTATTCTATTAAAGGTAAATAATCCTACAAAAGTTACAAAGGCAATATTTTGTGTGTAAGTGTCTATGTTTGTTACTTTTCTAGAGTCAAACAGCTGGACTTATTTGTATGTAATAAGGTAGTAAGGAAGCTGTTCATAGGTTCAGGCAAAAATTACCTTTTTTTGATTCCTACGAGAATGTAGTGCAATATTACATTAAAAATATCTGAATAATTATTTGTAAAAATCAAGGTTTTAATGTAAATTGAGTTTTTTACATCACAAAAATCTTTGATTATCGAATAACTTAGAATAGTGTGCACATCATGCTACACGGAAGATTTTTGTTACCAGAAAAACATGTTTTATATGTTAGTACAAGTATTTTCGATACTGTGTACAAGAAAAATAAGTACTAGTACAGATATATTTGGCACGGTAGTATACTTTAAAGTACCTTATTGAGTATAGCTAAACCTTATGCTTAGAACCTCAAAATCTGATACGAGGTAAGGGTTTTTCCTGTACCAGTACAGAAAGTTAGTCGGCCAGTAGGAGAATTCAGAATGTCAGTGTATGTATATATATATATATATCCACACTATATATAAGCACACGTTCTATGCGCGGTACAGTAGAAAGCCATGCACAGTATACAAATTTAATATACTACCAATCCATGGTACAGAGAAATCCTGTACCAAAGCTAATGAAAAACTTGTACTAGTATAATTATAAAACCGAGTAGCCATAGGTTTTTCAGTGATCCAGATAAGTATGTAAAAATGTGAGACTGGTTGCAGAAATCTTAAGACCTGTACGTTATTTTCTATGCTTATCACTTTTGGTACAGCTTATTCTGGTAACAACAATCTTCCGTCTATACTTTTTGTCTCACCATCATACAACTTGAACAACAGCTTGAATACCTGAGGCCTATCGGGAGAAAAGGCCATCCAGGAACCAGTCAGTCACCGTGAAGCTTCTTAACCTAACGCGACTGAATTCGGAAACATGAGGCCGCAAGTGTGTGAGAAAACCATGTGCTTAGGAAAATTGGAACAAGAGTATCGAGCCGTTAAGAGATCGGTATGTAAAATACCTATAAGAGAGATATGGGACGAACTCCGAACAAGAGGTCTGAGTACTCGAGGAGAGGAAAAAGCGTTACGGGACCGATTGTTGGGTTTCTGCTTGACAGAAATGCAATCCGAAAATACCGGAAATTCTGTTTATTCAGACGACAAAGCCGAATTAACACTTCAAGCAGCATTACAGGAGAGCCTTGCTCTGTCGGATGAAGAGTTGTTAAACGATGAGAAAGAAGACGAGGAAGATAGATTCATAGAACAAAGAAGTAGGGGAAGTGCAAACTCGGATAAGAAGAGTTCTCAAGGACGAAGAAAAAGGAATTCTAGGGGGACTACCCCTATACAACGTGTAAGAAAAGAGACCCTAGAAGGTAGGGCACCAGAGAATTTGGCCCGCACCATAGGTGAACCACTGTATGGGTGGAGGGAAACGTCATATTCCCCAACTAACGAGGCCATCGGGGCTTGGAATGTTTCTACCGAGCCCCGGATAAGCCACACGAGGGCCTCGACGCATGTGGGAGCCAGCAGATTTCACGTAGCTTTGGCGCCTCTCCGTTGCTATGGCCTCCACTGCGACGACCGTCATGGCAACAACAAACACGGGTCTGCATATGTCAAGACAACGCGGACAGATACCAACGCCGTTCACGTACCCAGGTATCATGGCGAAGGGAGATCACTTCACGCTGGCAGCCACCCCCAAGGTATTGAGTAATGTGCCGGCCCCTCCGTGGATGAAGGACCAGTCACAAAAATACTTGCGTGGGTTGAAATATTGGGCCCCGTCAAGGCCCACGATGGAGGATAGCGAGGACCTAGAGGTGGATATGCGCGGTCAGTCCAATGCCAGTGGTCTCGATGAGCAGGGCTAGAGGTTGGGTGAGACATACCGAAGTAGGTCAGAAAGATCCGACGGAAGGTATAACGTAAGAGATAGAACCGGGGGGACTAAATATAAAATCGCGAACAGCTGGCAAGAGTACAAGCAGAGGTTCGTAAGGGACTGGGACAGCAATAACGAAATGCAGGAATGGAGCGTGGCCGATCAGTTCCTGAAAGGCCAGCGGCCCCTTGTAAAGAGTCAGAGGGAAAAGTAGGATTCCTTATGAGACGTCGAGGTAAGGGATGGCCACCCCCGAAGGATGTACTCAACCGCAGCTCTGAGGGACCCAAGTGGGGGGGTCGAAGGGCAACAATCCGATGAGACCCACCATAAGAGCATGCTTTTGGATGGAAAGGATCTTAGTGGGACGAAGGAGGCTAGAATGTACGGGGGATTAGAGGTTGAGAGGGGAGGAGAAGCTGGGTAAAATGTGTTGAAATCCAAGAACTTCTTCTCTCAGACTCTTTTATGTGTCTAGGAAGACAAAGAGACGGACGGGGGTCAACGAAGCACCAGGCGCGTAGCCAAGTGGAGAAAAAATCATCTGTTAACCGACAGTGAGAGTGACCCAGAACGGGCAGTTAGGGTACAAGCCACAGGGAAGAGAGGAGATGGAGGGAGAGACGGAATTGGTGCGAGGCATGAAGCTGGATGAGGAGGAACAAGGGAACCTGGAGGTGAGCGTAAAACGAGGGAAAGTAGATCTCCACGTATCACGTGGCGACCACCTCAGAGAACAGGTCTCGTAGGATCAGAACCGCGCTCTAGTGTGACTTCAGCCGTAAAACAACTAAGAGACTGGGGATTTAAATTCTCGGGAGCCAAGGGTAGTGACCTGGGAAAAAACAGAAGAATTTTAATGAAAGAGACGTACTCCCTCCAGCCACCAGCGCTATGCATCTGGCTGGAACGGCCTACGTAGCAACGCGAACGCAGACCAAGGTATCGGAGGTACATGAGATAAAGGAAAATGTCGCGAGCAATGCGGAGGCAGCACAAGAAAAGAAGAAGAAACAGAATACGACAAAGCCAAGAGAAGAAGTGCAAGGAGGTACTCAGATACCCAAACCCAAAACGTCTACGGAGGCAACGGAAATGATCCCAACGTTCGCGGTTGCTACGCAAGGGATAGGAGGGACAAATGGGATATCAGGACGAAAGAGGAAGGAGTGGACGGGTAACCCGGCATGGAGGCAACAACCGGGACGAAGCAATTGAACTTCTAATACCCAAGAGAACACCCAACATCAGCTAGGTAAGTTGGAAGGAGGAGTTACCAAGGACACCTTTCTAGGTGCCTGCTTTAAGTGTCAAACCGTAGGGCATCGGATGTCCGAGTGACCCGACACACTATGCTTTGACTGCAGTCAAAAAGGACATACAGCAAGAGAATGCCCAAGTAGACAGAACTCTACTGGTGGCTCTTGTATCTCCTGTGGAACATTAGAGGTGACGATCGATAATTGCCCCAGGTGCAAACACATACGAGAGGCGTTGAAAAACGAATTGGTGGGGGGTGTGAGGTAAGGACCCAACCATCAAAAGATAAACTGAAACCTATTCTAAGAGTCACGGGAACAGAAAAACGAGTGGGATCAAGCGAGGGGGGGGGGGGCACAGGCGAGAAGAGAGCTGGAGAAGTTAGGACCAGGCGATGGGCAGGAATGTGTACAGCAGGGAAAAGTAGGTACAGGACCATATATACCCCTAGCAACTACCCAAGGTTCAGAAGACCGAAGGAGAAGATTGAAGGAGAGTCCAGAGTGAAAACGGCAGTCAAGAACCTTTGAGATACTAAGCCATGCTTGCGGACATAAAGGATATATAGCTCGAGAATGTTCCAGACCACGATTGTCTACGATGCAAACCCATATGAGAAGTGCTAAATAACAAGACAGCCAAAATGAATCCAATTGAATTGAATAATTTATTGAGTCTAAGGACTCAGGGTCCTTAATAGCCAAAGCCTAATACATTGCCTTACATGCGGCGGAAATAGTAGGCACGCAGATTCACTTACATTATTTGAGATTTAAGCTGTATGTCTAATCTAGTACATATTAGTTAATAAGAAGATAAGAGAAGATAAAAAAAGAGTATACATAAATTTAACATAAAATTTGAATGAAAATAAGAGAAAAAATAATAAAATTCAAAGCTGGAGTGCAGCTGATAAACAAATTACTTAATAGTAGTATCACATCACTTAATTAAGCCGTAAATCTATTGACTTCAAATATTGCAGGAAATCTATCTTGAAATGAGGTGAGGCAACCTTTTTCCGAAGCTTAACTGGTAGAGTATTCCACAATTACGCCGCTCCTACCACAAAGCTGCATCTATAAGACTTAGTTCTGACCCAGGAAACTATAAGGTTAGTTCCGGACGACCTTTCAGAGTTCTCAGTACGAGAAGCTCGAAAATTGATGTTGACATTAAGGCACCTCGGAACTTTAGAGCGTATGACCGAGACAAGTAGACAAACGGTGACATATTTAATCTTACTTTCTAGTATCGAGTACTTTTTTTACACAGGTGTTATATGGTGCCACTTGGGCGTACCATCTACAAAGCGCAATGCAGCATTTTTATATCGTTCAAGCTTGCGTCTCATTTTACCAGAGATACCCAAGAAAAGAGACGCACAGTACTCCAGATGAGGAAAAACTAGCAGCTTGACGAGAGGCAAGAGTGGCCCAGGTATCATGCAGCGTCGACTTCCTGGACTGCGACCCTCGACGCTCATGGTGGACTTGTCTTACAGTGAGAAAGCACGGGATACGCCAAGGTACAGTGCGTACGTTACGAGGGAACATGGGTAAAATCGTCGGCCATAGCAATGGACGTGAGAGCAGGAGCGGAAAGATCAGGGCATAAGGCAGTGATTTTTTCGTGCCATGGTTGGGCCTTCATCAAAACGTGAGGACGGACGCATCGGGCAAAGTGTGTGAAGGAAGGAAGAAGACTGAGAGAGAGAGAGAGTAGCGTAGAGTAGAGTAGTTTTATTAAGCTAAGGACCAACGGTCCAAAGTAGCCTTGCAAAGTATACATAGCTGTTTCAGACAGCTTACAGAGGTTTAATAAGGAGCGAGTCCTATTACATTGTGTTCACAAGTAATATCACAGATAGATGAATAAATTGTTAGTTAGACAGTAAATAATAATAATGATAGTACTTAATAATAAGATAAACATAATGCAAACTATGCGTCGTAGATGCTGAATTAATACTGAATATCAAAATTTAAGCTGGGCTTATAAATAATTGATGTGGATTAATTAAAACTAAAAGAAAGATAGTTAAGAAATCAAGTGGCTGTCATGTTCTTTAATGACTTTTAAAAGTCGGCTTTTGATCTAGGTGAGCGGTGGGTGGCGTAGAGAAGGAGGCAGAGCGTTCCATTCTCTAGCAGAGAGAGAGAGAGAGAGAGAGAGAGAGAGAGAGAGAGAGATGGTGTGCATGGGCGTGAGAATAAAGAAGAGGAGTACAGGACATGGGTACAGACAGGGGCATAGACAGGAAGCAAACTCCCGGGGCACCTCTTGTGGGACGTCACCGTCACTCTTACGGGCCACGACGGTGACCCACTTTGTGAGATAGAGGTCAAGCCAAGTGTGGGTGTGTGGGTTTGCACGTACAGCCAGCCACGTTGAGGATTCCTCGCCCCGACCGAGAGTCGTGTGGAAAAGGAAAAGAGTGTAATAGTGCGTGTGTGTGGGTGTGCGTAAGTGAACATCGTGTCTCTGGGAGCGCACCACTGGCTTCGTGGTTGTGATCAACGAATTACGGAAGTGCACTTAGGACCAAAGCTAGGTGTTTAAGTTACTACATTAAATACGTGACGTAAAATCAAAGTCACTTTATAATGTTCATTTGGCCTAGACGCGAATCCTCTTTTTAGATGGATACAGTGAAGGGAGAATTGAAAGCACGAATCATTGAGTAGAGACGTACAAGAGTTAACTATCACGGTTTTTTTTCTTTAACGGTAAGTTGCTGTGGAAACGAAAAAATACTCGTTATAGAATAAAAACAAATTTTTGGCCGTTTTTCATAAATCCTCAAAATTTAAAGAATTTCTTAATTTAACCTATGTTTTTGTGTATTTTTTTTTTTTTTTTTTTATACAATTATGCTAACAGAGACGCATTTAGCACTATGTCAGTCATCGACATAGTGGCTTTCCCAACAAGATTGAAACGGATTATTGGAAAAAGATGGAAAAACGGAAGAAGTAGTAAAAGGAGAAAAATCTGAAAAAGCATTTGAAAAAAAGCGTGCTGAATTTTAACCACTTTCTTTGAAATTTGTTCATCTACCACTACCGCTACCACTACCACATGCCGAGACTCATTCGCTTTCACCGCAAGTTACAGCTACAGCAAAAGAAAATATATTAATTAAAGTGGCAAAACCATCTTTACCTGAACCTTAGTTAATCTCAGCACTGCCAGCATTATATCAACCATTTCCCGAAAACTATTAGGAGTGGAATAGTGATGACAAAAATTTGCTGATACTAACAGTACAAATTTCACTCAATAGAGAGGAAGTCAAAGTAATCGATCGCGAGAGACAAGAATGATAAATAAGCGTAAGAAGACGCTTCAAAAATCTTGCAAACAAAAAAAATCAAAAAAAAAAAAAAATGTTGAAAAGAAAAGAAGGAAATTGCAGAACGGAAAGAGAAAATAAATGCTGTATATCGACAATTGTCGCTTCCCTGAAAAAAAAAATTTCAATATGTTAATATGTAAATATGTATTACATATCATGTATTACATGTATTGCCTTTATTTTCGTAACAAAATATGTCTTCTTTTATTTTATGTAACGTATAATAACCCAACCTGAATAGAAATGCATAAAAAAGGTCTTAATTGTTTTCAAGTGTTTCATCGCTAAAACTGAATTCTGGCATTGAACGTATATCATATACTACCCTAACCTTTCCCGGACTTCCTGTTATATATAAATCTAATCCGAATAGAAATGCACGTACGAAAATAAAAAAAAAAAGTTCTCAATAGTTTTTAAATATTTCATTGCTAAAAATAACTTCTGACATGTTGAGAGTATATCATACCCTATCCTTCCCACTCCATGATTTTCAAAGACTAAGTGAGAAGGTAGAAACCATTAAAACAGCTCATTTTTGCAAGGTTATTTGACTAGGAAACTTTCGTTGGAAATAAGTCATGACCTCGATTTAATATCTTAAAGATGTGGCTCATTGCATATGGCACTCGTATAAACAAATAATTAATACCAAAGTTGACGTGTTTGATATTCAAAGATTAGCTGACACATGTCTTACAACAATTGGTAATACTAATATTTTCATTACGAAAAATAATTTAACAACATCAGAAGAACAAATGTTTCAATCATTAGTGGTTTTAATAAAAACCGTTTTACAGCTACTTTATAATTATTTAGAGAAAGCCGAAGCAAAAAAATATTTAGTACTGAACCAAAAGTTTTTTTGTCCAACAGTAAACTTATAGTGGAAGCAGCAGTTGGTGCATTTGAAAATGAACCTAAAGATTTTGTACATGACAGTGTTCAAGTAGTCGCAATGAAAGACAAGACATTGAGAAATGCGCATACCACATACGTTCAAGATGAATATATATCAACTGCAGCTACAAATGTTAAGAACGATATACTGGCAGGTCTTGGTAATATAAATTGTGCATTTTCAAAGTCGCATGACTACAGCTTCAATTGTAAATTTTAAGCATCTAGATCTAAATAAGTTTCTTGAGGATGCTGAACAAAAATTTATTCAACGAATTAGAAGATCTCCCGAGGAACACTCAGCATTTAAAGGAAACACTATGACGGCTCAATATGTAATAGTTAAAGGTAACGTCAAAGACATAGATTCAAAATATTTCAATACAAAATTACAAACCATTTACCTGTCTACTGACTTAAATAAGTGGTTAAATGTAAACGTTCTTCAATCAATTCAGAAAAGTATGGATGATTATTAAAATAAAGAATCTTGTTTGTCTCTGCATTTAATTTTAAACTAAGTTGTAAGTATTAACAAACTTTATTCTATGCAAGATTGCTTCTTTATAGACTGATCAGACTACATAAAAGAGAGTGTTTGTGTAAATGTAACAAACAGAGACGATCAATGCTTTCAATATGCTTATTTATGAACGAAATAAATTAAACTATCAGGTTTTCTATGAACCCTACAAAATAAGCAAAATTTAAAAACCAAAACAAAGTTTCAGATAATTTATATTCTTTTAAAAAGAAGAGCAACACTTCTGTTATTTTTTCTGGTCATTTGACTGCAAACAAAAAAAAAAGGATGTAAATCTTACATTCACTGAAAGTTTTTATATTGATGATAATAATAATGATGGTAATGATTACAAAGATAATAACGATGACTCTAATGTACGATATGAATAATACTATGTTTTGATAAAAAATTTATCCCACTTATCACTCAAACAGTTAACACAACATAAGCATACAGTCAATATTTCTGATCATTGCTTACACTATATTTGTCCAAACAGAAGTTAAAAGCTCATAAAATAAATTGCAAGAGTTTAAACAAGAATTGAATTACATCACAAAAAGGAACACTAATCAGCATATACTTAAGTAAAAAGTTTTACACAGAAGAACCGTGTACCTTTTCTTGTTTATGCAGACTTTTAATGTTTACTAGAACCTATTAAGAGTGTCCGTGCCTATCAATGTCCCAACGCATATAATATTAGTTTTTTTATCGAATGTTGCTGGGATAATAGTAAATCAGAATACAAATGTTACAGAAAATTATAAAACACCTGGTCACTGGTTTGTTAAAGCCCTTAATCACCTTGCTATAAAACTTAAATAACTGTATAGAAGTTCTATTAAAATTGTTAATCTAATACTAAACAAATTAGTTGTGACATAGTATTTTTTTTATATACGAGTACGTAACGAACCTTTCAGGTGAAAGTTCGAGATCACTGTTATCTTACTCAAAAATGAGGGTAATTTCTGAAAATAATTTTTTTTTTAAATCAATCTTTTTCTATTTTTTTTAAACATTTTTTTAAGGTTTCAAGGCCCTGCTCATAGACAAGTTCAATAATAGTTATAAAGACTTGGGAATGAAACCAGTAATATTCTATAACCTGAGTGGTTATGATTAACATTTATTTATAAAAGAGCTCACCAAATGTTTTCCAGGAGTGTTCAGCTTTGACTACAGACATAAGAAAAATATATTTTATTTACGAAGTTTGTAGAAGGTACCAATATTAATATTGGACTTATACATTTTTTTAAATGTATAATCTTGTCACTCGATGAATTATTATTTTACTTATACGAACTTAAAAAACAAGAAAACGTATTTTTTAGATAATAATCGTTTTACAGTAGTGCAGATAGATGTGTCAAAAAAAATGGCATATGAGGAAATCCAAGCCAAATTTGCCTTTACGCGTCCCAAAAAAGAATTTAATTTTTTTTGAAGGCACACCCTTAAAATAAATTTTTTCTTGTTCTATAAACCCTTAATAACGAGAGAAAAATCGAATAAATAAGCTTTAGACCTTCTGACACGGTTGTTAATGGTGCACAAGTTTATAATATTCATTTTTTAGAAAATTCTGTGTGAGCAAGGACTTGTACTGCCTTATTAAACAAGCTTTTTGTTTTAGTTCTGTATAACATCAAGGGTCTTTCTTGTAAAAAATCTGTCTTAACGATTAAACTATGCTCCATTTCTCAACAAAATCCCATTATTAAAAAAGTGATTCTGATAATATAGTTTTTAGCTGAAACATATGCAAATAACTTCCATTGAATTCAAGTAAAAAAAACTTTACTATGAAATTTTATGTTGATAGTTTATCATCTTACAATAAATATTATACAAAACATTTATAATATTAATATAAATAACTACGGATTATGAATAATTAATTAATTAGACTTTACAGTAATTTCTTTGTAGTCTAATTGTGAAAGCACGAAAAAATGGTGAATAAGAAAATTTCTGCCACCTAGAAAGAAAATGGTCTTAATCACTTACAAATAAAGTGTAATTCTTAGAAAAAAATACTTACACTTATTAAAAGCATTAGCTTTAATCGTTATTTTTTCAACATTTTTGCTTATAACTTCTTTTTTATTAGTCTGATTGAAAAAAGTACTGAAGCAAAATCGTTCGTGATAACATTTTTTATCGTTTGAGGTTTTTTCAATTATTCTAAAAATTTGTTTTTTGCAATGTTAAGTTGTAAAAAAGCGTAAAGTTTCCTGTTTTAAAAATCAATTTTTATGAATATAGTGTTTTTATTCATTGATAAAAATAATTGAAATTTTGCTATTAGGTACCAATTATAAGCATATTTAACCGTGCACAAGCTTTTTGTTTATTTTAAAAAATAATACAACAATGAATTCGTTAATCTAAAAACTTGTTAGCTCATTTAAAGCGTAAAAATAAGTTAGACCTAAAATTTCTACAGCATTTACTCAAGAATGTAAAAAACGTCAATGCTATGCAAAATCTTTTTTTTTTTTTTAATTTTAACTTCTTTTTAACAAGAATTGTTGCAATGAAATAAATGCTTAAAACTTCGGTAATTTTTGGTATAGTAAACGCAATTCATTTCTTACTGAAATAAATATTCTTCCACGTATTTAAAAAAGAAATTTATTTTGATACGATACTCTTAGCGAACGTTAAAAATACGTTAGCGTTTTTTACGATTGTTCAATAATTTTTGAATTTATCGATTGGAAAAAATTTTTGTGAAAAAATCATTTTTAAATCAACATTGTACTCAATATATCATGAAATTATTGTTTTTTTCACTCTTCGCAAATATGACCGTTGGTGCATAAATGCATGCCGTTCATTACCTATCTACCACTTATAGACGTTAAAGCTTAAGTACTTATTAATTATTAAAATATTTATTTATTCGTGTGTGTACAAACAATTCGTAAATAATAACAGCAGACTACCTGTAAAACAAAAGAGGATATTTTCTTGTCTGAAACTTCAAGAATTATTGAACAATCATAAAATATGCAAATTTGTGTATAACGTTTGTTTATAATAACAATTGAAGCCGACGCTTTTGTTCGACAAAAACATTTTTCCTCTAATTAGACTATATTTGTAGGTGATTAAAATGATTTCCTTCTTGTTGGCAGAAATTTTCTTTTTCACATTTTTTCGTGCTTTTACTACCAGACAACAAGAAAATGACTGTGAAGTCTTATTAGGTAATTTCTTATAATTCGTAGTTATTTGTTATGATATTTTTAATGTTATGTATAATATTTAATGTAAGATAATAATCTATTAACATAAAATTTCATAGTAATGTTTTTTTTTACTCAAATACAATAGAAGTTATTTGCATTTTTGTCAGTTGAAAACTATATTATTAGAATCACTTCCATAATAATGGGGTTTTGTTGTGGAACAAATTATAATTTAATTATTGAGACAGGTTACTTACAAAACAGACACTTGATGTTATACAGAATTAAAACAAAAAGTTGGTTTAATAAGGCAGTACAAGTCTTTGCTTAATATACCTAGTGTCAAAAAAAAAATTGTGGGATTGATGAAGGATGAATGTAATAAAAAAATTATTTTAAAATTTGCGGGATTAAGAAGAAAAATGTGTATTATAAAGATACAAAATTAAAATACGCTGAAGAAACCTAAAGGTTTTAAAAATTTCGTTGTGAAACTACAATAAGTTTCGATGACTACATTACATGTTTGTGTGAAAACGTTAGTATAACACGTTACCAAAAAAATGTAAAATAGTGTCATCATCAGCTCTTAACGGAAAAAGAAACAAAAATTGCTTGAAGTGCACATGACAACAAAGTTTATTTGTGATCAGGCTACACAGACTCTACCATGGGGTGATCTGAGCATAATAGCAATTAAAGCAGCCAATAGAAAAGTGCAAATAGAAGGGGGAGCCAATTGGATGGAACAAGAAGCTATACGAGTATCAGCAGATGAACAGTTGGGAGTAGATGGAGAAGCCGCACATGAGCCGCCAAAAGCGAAGAAGGTAGCATCAAAGTTTGCCTCATTTATTTCGCAAACGGGGGTGCAAATAGATCTCATGTTGGACCACAGAAGTTTTTCAGCGAGCCATCGTCTTTCTTGGTATGCGTCTCTACAAATGAACCGTTGAGCAAAAAACGTCGATATATCTAAAGGTTAGTTAACAAACACAATCGCATACATTACTTGTATAATTTTTACTTACATCATTGTATTTAATATTTTTTTCTAATTTGATTGTTTTATAGATGAATCTCGCAGCGTTTAATAAAATTGCTAACAATAACTTTCTACCAACAAATAAGTTACTGATATGGTTTTAAATCGAAATTATATAGTGACTTAGTTCAAAAAGGTAAAAACCAAGTATATAATAAAGATAGTTGCTTAATTGGCAGATGAGTTCCAAGTTTTTCTGCCAAACAAAATATGTACCGTGCTATTAAAGAATAAAACATTTTTCAATGAATTATTAGAAGTAATGAATATATTTGAATTATTTCTAGTGTACAATGGTTAACATACAATGTTTTTTTATGCATAAGTTTGTAAATATTAGAAAAGAAATAAATTATTTTATTTCTATACTTGTAGTCATTATTCATTTGTTTTAATACATCGTTTTTCTTGCTCTTAAAAAAAATTAAAAAAAACTTTTTAACTTATCAGATATTTTTTACAATCTGTTCGTGTTGATCCAGCTGTTGTGGACGTCGTCAAAGCCCAACCATTTATTTGAATTGGATTTCCACGTCTTCGAAGGACGTTCTCTACGAAGATCATCGATAAACATCAGGATGCTTTGTTCTCTGCAGTTCGTGTTTGTAAAACACTCAAGAAATTGGTTGATTTCGGTAATCATGAAGATGATACGTTGTTGGATTTGTTGCTGCTACTCGTGTTATTGTAAATATTTCAGTCAACCAATTTGGTAAATATCCTTTTTCAAGTGCTTGTTTGGTTTTGCTTACTCGTACTTTATCACTAATTTGGAATTCAGATTTAAACTTACAACTGGTTTGATATATTTTTTTAAACTTCTTTAGAACTTAAGCTTCATCTTCGGCAACAACATCTTTTTTCCACACCAAATTTTTTGAACAATGATTAAATTGTTTTCATAGAGAAGCTTTAAGATTGCTATTGAATTGATTTTATATTTTTGCATCAGATTTCGGAAGTTTGCACTACAGAATTCTTTGCCACAATAAGTTTGCATGTTTATGGGTACTCGTCTTTTTTTCATCATTGAATAAATTGCTGTAGTTATTTCTTCACCAGCTTTTTTCTTGATAGGTACAGCCCATGCGTACTTGGAGAAAACATCCATTACAGTAAGCTTATACCAATATACTTTGTTTTCGCGAGCGTAAAGGTGCATCTCTACAAGGTCTGCCATGTATTAGTTGTCTAGGGTTACGATTTTTCAATCAGCTTAAATAAAAGAAAGTTTCTTTTGTAAGTTGCATCAAAAAATTGTTAAGCTACCTATTTTTATTTTAAGTTTTTTAACCACTTCAACCAAGTAAGCATAATTTACTGCATCTTAAAGCTGTTTCAGTGTTCCAACATTGCACAGTCTTTTATTGTCGATGTCGTACTGTCCATCTGCGGTAAGTTTATACCCTGGAGGATCTTGGCCACCACTTTTAGTTTTACCTAATCTTTGACTGAATACATTGACACTTATTTTGAGACTGAAGAAATATTTTCACACAGTATTATATTAATCCTCTCTTACGAAGCTCTTTAATGATTTATATAACTTCATTGTCATGACTTATATTTCCTGCTGACTTTTCAGCTGTTACTTAGCGTAAACGATCCACTAATTAATGAGGATCATCTCAGTGAGTATGATACACTTATTACATTATTAAAACTATTATTTTATTAAAGATTTTGAATACAAGTACACGTTTTTGAACTTAACTCTATTAGGATGCACGATGAAAGCTTATAAGCCATTTGTTTTACCACAATTCAAGCGACTTCAAAAGATCGCACAAATTCTGTCAGGGAGCACTTTACCATGTTGATTTAAACGCTTTTCTTTGTTTACTATAGTGTCGAAATTAGGAACTTGTAATTCCATAGATTGCTCTTTAAACGCCATACCTATACTGCATGAAATATCAGTTACAACTAATCTTCTAATAAAATAGTACAACGCTTATATACTTCAAGCTCTTTATTTGTCAACGAATTTTTTTACTATAAATAAATTATTCATTATCCCAACGCTTAGTCATGATTTAACCTCTGAACACTAATCATTATCATCATGCATTGTTAAAGAGGGCATGGTCTTGTAAATAAAATCATAAATTCTTTACTAGTAGAGCTTTATTTGCCAGGCTATCAGGATTGGGGTCCAGGTTCTAAGCTTGCTAAACGTCTTACTAGACGAGATACAGGAGTTAATACATCAGATGCTACGCGTAAAAATCATAATGTAACATTCTAAAAAAACAGACAAGATTAAAAATCCGGACACAAAGCAGATAGAATTTTAGTTGAGAAAGCTTGTCAAAGAGTTGTAGCTTTAAATACAAGCATTGGCCAAAGAGCAACAGCTGCCCTAGTAACCAGCGCTATGGAGGTTAAAAGTGCATTTGGTATGGGGTTGAATCTGGAGAAGAAGAAACACGGTATTAACAAAAAAAAACGAAGAATAGGTAGGTCAAAGAAAAAGCAATGTAGTGCTTTAAGTCTAGTTATTAAGGCTACCTCGTAAGACATGAATACTCGAAGCAAAAGTACTCATGTTGTCATTAGTAGTGCTTTGAAAGGTGCTTGTAGTGCAGTTACAAAATTGGGAGGTAAAAAGTATAGTAAATCTCGATGATAAGAATAAACCTGGAATTCTTTGTGTTGCTTATCAAAAACGTGGTAATAATGTTGTGTACCTTAGCAGTTTTGAAGTTTTGCAGCCACCGACTGACTTAACGCTATATTTAAAAGTTAGTAGAGTAAAATATAATGATAATTGATATCAATAAACTAACTCCTCCAACTGTGGTCATTTGTGCTTACAGCTTTTTTAAAGATAAATATGAATCTTTCATAAAGGAAAAAACCGTTCAGTTACAGTTTTGACAACCATGAAAGAAGCATTAACACTCAGCTTCTCTGGTACTCCTTCCATTTAAGAAGCACAGTATTTTTCACCGAATAAGTTATCTCCAAAACACTGTGACATTTTTGGCTTCGTCGAACTTTTGTCACTTAACTCAATCCTAAATATTGACGAAAACTAAATAAATTTTATGTTGGCAATCAAATCATTGTATTACGAACAGGCAGTTTTAAGATTAAAGATATTAAGTCACTTTTGATTGATGTTTTACAACCTTAAAACATAACTTTTGATATTACGCCGAACAATAATATGCTTCGAAGTTTTATCAAGTGCACTTATACTATATGTTTCAGACCTAAAGATTCTTTTAGCAGTCTATTAGATTTTACTCAGAGAGTTCTAAGAAGTGATACAACGCATGTTTCAGACTCATCTGAAGCTATTCTAAAGAGAAACGCATTAGGAGTTGAATGTTAAATCAGGTGTGGAGCTTATATAAACGGTCGCAAAGTACACACGATTCCTAAATTTTTTCTTGCTGTAACACCTGGATATTAAGTCATTAAAGTTCCATAAAAATAACGCATTTACTGATCAGTGAACGTATCATCGATCATGTACAACAACACATTGTAGATTAGGATGATGATTTGGTCAATTTTCGTTTAGAAGTCATAACTTTGAGATTGCGCATGAAACTCTTTTTATAATGGGCATTATTTATAACCAAACAAATAATACAGGGAGCTTAATATGAACTATACTTAATAACAGCATTTAGTCAACAACGAGCTCTCAAAGCGTTGAGACGTCTGAAAAAAAGTCCATTAAACCATCAAAACATTCAAAAAAACGATTGATACGTCAAAAATTAGCTCTATCAAAACATTCCGTTTATGAAAAGTCAAGGTCTTAAAATAAAAATCCCTGGTGAAAACTTCATTGGATACTCTCTTATTGTATGCAAAATGAACAATATTCTATGCTCTTAATCTCCAGTCACATTTGACGTATCTATTGCTCACTATGAGATTCACGCTCATCAGCCATGTGCATCATCAACGTATGGCAACAGCTATGAAACTCGCATTTAAATTTAACATTAAGACTTGTGTCTCTTACTATCCGGAAGTTTTTGACGTGTTTACGGAAGATTGGTCAACGCAGATAAAAATACAGCAGTAACAAATACCGTATTAATTAACAATGCCATCTGTCACTTCTTTGAAGAAATAAGATATGAGATTGATACTATACAGGAAGACAAATGCAAAAATGTTGTTCTTACAACCCTTATGAAAAATCGGCTATCACCTTGTCCTGATCAAACAAAATCTGTGATAAATGCAGGTTAGTTTGGGGTTGAATAAAAAGATGGTAATCTTACTAATAATAACGGCTACTTTGATATTATACTTTCACTAAATCTGATTTTAGATTTCACAAAATACTATCATAAGATAGTTGTTAATGAGGAACATGAGCTTATACCTACAAAATCAAGAAACAATATAAATGCCATGTTGCAAACTGCAATTAATGCTATTGCTGCTAATCCCGCGGCAGCAGCAACTTGGAAAGATTTTAAAAGACTAACATTAAAGCCTGGGTGGCTTATACCCTACGTGGTCATGTCAAAATGTCATAAAATTCGTTTATTAAATTATCTACAAAAAGATAAGCTCATACCTATGAGTTTTCGAGCTTCGGAATCGTATAAATACCCCCTTTTATCTAGTACATCAAAACATATTTAGACAGTTAAGATATCTAATTAGTTGGAGATGCCAAATTATGTTCTTTCAGCCTTTCAGACAAATCAAAAAATCAGAAAAATGTATGTCTAGCATGTTTGATCACTGCAATATAAAAAATATAAAACTCTAGTTAAATTCACAATAGTATACTTATGGTGATTCTAATCTTGATATAACGCTTAATCAGTATGCGTTGCTGTATATTATGTGTGCTCATTTTCCAAGTTCATTTTACGGCAAAAATTGTACGCCTTCATTAAGTTAACATCACTTTCTTATTCTATATTATCGCTCGTCACTTGATGAAGATCCGTATCAGATTGAATGAAAAAGAAGACTTGTTATGTACTGTCGATCTTCACTTTATTTATTAAAAACTTGTTACAGCTGTTTCGGTATCACAGTACCTTCGTCAGACAGATGTACATCAAGACTTAATAACATACAGCGTTCTCTCAAGAACATACACGCTGCGCCGTGGTCGACAATCAGATAACAGCGGCTATACACATACATACATTCTCACATTCATACGTACACACACAAATGCATACATTTTGTATGTAGTCAATAAGACTAGTCATTTCAAAGCTAAATTAAGTAGGGGCGAATTATTCAAATTTAACATGTCATTCAATAAGATATCAGAGTCTTTTAATTTATTAATCTCTAGGGCTTCTAATGCATCTAATTTTAATCCTTTGTTACGTGTGTAAAATCTCAAAATTATTATTGTAAATATGATTACATTTTAGAATGTGATTGGCATAACTAGAAGTATCTAGTTGTTTTTCGTAGGCATTTTCGTGTTTCTTGAGTCTGAACTTGAAAGCTCTACCTGTCTGTCCTTTATATTTCTTACTACAGTGCATATAATACGGAAGCACAAGTATTTTTTTTAAAGCACCTTTTACCTGGCGGTAAAGACCACAAAGTTATAAACATAAAAATTTATACCTTAAACTTCGCTATCATGAATTAACCTGGTATCAGAAAAAGTTAAGTATACAGAGATTGGAAACATTTGACAGAAAAATCTTGAAATTGCTGGAAAAATGTTTATTATAGACGAGCTAAGACAAAAGTTACTTAAAAAATTCGGCTTTGAATTAACTAATATAATGGACTATCCACCATTTAAACTCCCAAGATCAATCACTGCTTGCACTCATCACAACGGAGCCCACAAATCAATGTGTGCTCTGCATAATGTTAAGCGTATGAAGAAGTTCTATTTAAAGATGAAATTGATTGATGTTAATGATAATAATGTGAATGAGGAGTTGTAAGCATAAATACACTGCAGCTGTAGAATAAGGTGTATATATATCTTGCAAACGCAGTTTTTGTGAATTAATGTAATAATTTTTTATTTTAAATAAACTTTTTGTTAGAAATGAAACTAAAAATGTGTCAAAATATTTTTTCACATCCCATAATGATTTTTATACTCAAATTACTACCTAACCTAAACCTAATAACTTAGTACATGGAAAAAATGCAGTCTTCCTGTGAGTTAAATCTTCTTCAAGCTCAAGTAGAGTGCCTAAACCTGACAGATACATTCAAATATGAGAGTTTTTTTTTTTTTTAACTGAGGCTGTGTGCACACGAAATTTAGAGCCTGATATAAAGAGGTATACATTACAGCTAACCTTGCTATAGAACTTATTCCTTAAATTATTGTCAACTGGAAAGCATATTATTCAACTTTTAAAGGATGGAATACATTGTAGACGTTTAGAGTTTTATAACCTACAATAACAAATTACTTTTGAAGAAATTTCGTATGTTGAACTTGGGGAAAAAAAATTCCATACCTGTTGTAATTGCACTCAAGCCATCTTCTGCGTGGAAAAAATTATTATTTTGGGACATAAGGTAAAATCAAAGATTGATAACCAATTTCCATGGCATAAGTTAAAATTATACCAATGTTCCTAATAAAGGAGGACTGGAAGTTTAAAAAAATGAGCTGGTTGACGCTTACCAGGTGTACGTTAACGGTCTCGAGAAAAACATTATCTTCAAGAGATATTACTATGCAGGTAATGTTATTTATCAATATAAAATACATAATAATCGAGTGAGTTACTCACCTTTTCTACCATTGAAAGTTATTTATATCGAGGAGTATGAATGTCCAGCCCTAGCAAAACTTACCAAGGACTATTTTGCCATGTCGATTCCACAGTTTTAGTATCAACTCTTCATGTGCTATAAAAAATATCCAGACAATAAAAGATTGGATGCTGCAGGATAATGTGTTAAATATTATGTACAAAGCAGCATTTTGCAATTAAAATGTACTTGTATTTTAGGAACTAACTTACTATTTCGACTGTATTTTAAATGAACCATTTTTCATTTTAATTTTCTACTGAAAATTTTTTTATGCCAAAAACCATGTATGTAACAAAAGCATACGCATCAGCATAAACAACTTAGGGTAAAGGTACCACCTAGAAACACTTAAAAAATTTCTGTCCCCCTCATGAAACAGTAGGAACGAATATAGTTTTAGATGATTGCTTACGAAGAAATTATTCTCGTACAATATTTTAAGTGTAAGCTTCTTTAAGCAGTAAAAATTTTAATTTGTTGCATGTTCTGGTAAATTAAAAAAAATTATCGTGAAGTGCTGTTTCAAACTGGGACACATCGAGAACATAACCTCAAACACATGATGTTCCTCGTATGAAACACACTGAGTGCACATAAAATGCATGTATGTTTCATACGGGGGACATACTGTTTCAAAAATAGGACATAAGTTTGAGTGATGTTTCTTTCGACGGACACAATTTGTTATTGAAGTTTTATTAATGAATAAAATAAATTGAATCATAAACAGATTGAAAAATTAAAATACTAAAGATCAAGACGAAGTGCTTCTGAAGAAACGAGATTTATGCTAAACATGTCAATATTATTTTTTTTATAAAAATCATAAGAAAACACTTGCTTAAAACCGTTCTAAAGTGGTACTTTTACCTCATAAAAAAGAAATTATGTTACTAAAGCATCGCAAACAGAGAGAGCGCCACGTTTAGGTTGCTTGCGGTATCAAAACAATGCAGCGCACGTGGATAAAAAAAGCTGCGCAAAAGACAGCTCCATCTTCCACAAAGACTCAAGCAGCGTGCCAATTGTACAAAACAGCACGTGCAGATAAAAAGAAGCTGTGCAAGATAGAGCTCTATCTCTCACAAAACTCACGTGGCACGCGCAGAAAAAGAAGTAAAACTGCACAAAAGGTAAAATGTGTCGGAGTCGTCATGGCGGTTGCAGCACAGGTGTGTTAGAGTCGCCCTTGTTTATCTACTTGTAAGGATGTGGCTTTAAAAAAGTCATACTTATTACATTACATAGCTTATCCAAGTCAAAGAAAAAAAGAAAAAGGGTTAATAAGCATTTTAAAAGGTCTTCGAAAAAGTTACGCTTTGGAAAGAGAAAATGAATTCCTAATAAAATCTAGAAATTTTTCATGATCTTCCAAGTAACTTTAATAAGTAAAAAACGAGATCTTCTATGAAAATATAAGGAAGCGTAGCAGGTCTCTTGGCTTGAAGTAAGCCAAGGAGATGATATAAAGAGAGAAAAATTAGTCGGAGTTATAAATCACGTTATTTAGTATTTGTCCATGCAAATATTTGGTCCCGATCTTTTTCTGATGAGAGAACAATAAAAAAATTATATTTTCATCAGAGTTGGCTGATAATAATATAACTGTGTCATTAAAATCTTTTTTTTTTGCACAAATATAATCAAACTGAAGGAGTTGAAAAAAGCTACTTGGTATTACAGAATCATTCTGTTTGTGTAGTATTTATTCGAGTAAAAAACATTGTAGTTATAAAATTATCAATAATAAGATTCTATCAAAAAAGAGTTTTTCCTTATTGGCTTACAACAGAAGAAACAAATAATAAATGGGTTTTTTTTGATAAAAAGTAAATTTTAAAAAGTTTAATTTTTCCTTACAAACTTTTTCCGATGTATTGTTCTAAGGCATGAAAATGGTTATTCTTGAAATTGTTATTAAATTGTATGAGTTACTTAATTGAATTAACAGTACATTTTACTAATTAGATAAAAAATAATTAGCTTGTTTTTTATTAGGAGCAGTTGCTATAAGAACCTAAATTATCAAAAAAATTCTTTGTAAAATATGCCGTACAATTAGGAAATAACAATAATATATCTGTAAGTCCCTTAGTAAAAAGAATGTGTACAACCTTGACATAAATAATTTTTTTTGTAATTAATGAACGAATAGTATTGCACACTATTAAGCTATACTCTTTATAAGTTAGTATGGAAATAATAATAAGCAATACATGTGTCAAGATCCTTATTCTCTCAAAAAATTTAATGTCAGTGCCCAACAGAAGTGAAGTGCACTCAGAAAGTAAAAATGTCTTTGTTAATTATAAAATTTATTATACTTTATGAAATATAAGATGTTTTTCGATTACTTAGAACTTTCTATGTTTCTTTACTATACTATAGCATGATTTTATCTTTTTTTGAAACCCTTACTTTCTTATTACTAGAAAATAAAATAATAGAACTCGATAACATAAATTGAAAAATATAAAGAAACGAAAGAGTAGACTTGAAACTTTGCCACAGCAACTGCTCTTCAGAAGATTCAGGATCATTTAAAGAAATGAGGAAGAGAGAGTCTCGTCTGTCCACGCAGCTTAGTAAATGTTGTTTTTTTTTATAAAGCGCTGACAGGCTGGCATGTGAAGTCAAACTCAACACTCCCTTTTTTAACAGCCAGAATAAGTCATCTTGTTGAACTATTTCTTCCTGTCAACAGAGTAAAAGTTATTTGCCACCTTGTTCGTTATTTGACCGTGACGCTTATTGGACAGAGACTCTAGCATAATGACAGTAACCTGCTGCTGGAACTGGATCTATGTTATTTTAACGAAATTCATAGTGACACATTCTCTGATATAAGGCTGCAGTTTGTCTTAGCTTGTTGCTTTCACTAACTTGACTACTAGTTTTAGCAGCTCCATTATCACAGAACAGAGTTGTGGGCAAAGTAAGATGGTCAAAATTAGTGATAAAGAGTTTTGTGAGTCATACCACTTTTTGACAGTCAATACTTATAGCTACATGCCAAGTCTGACATGTGGTCCAAGTTACACAGGACTGTTTTCGTGCCCTGAAGGTAACTGCCTTTCCAGATTGTTTGGTTACAAACCCAGTTGTTGTTAGTCAGCCTTAGTAACCTTAAAAACTGGTGTCTGGAAAGTCTTGCAGATCATTTAGTTTTCCTTCTACCCTGGAAGCAAAATTTTGTACAACCTCTAAACGCGTGCAAACTTGTTCTGCCATTTTTCATTTATCCTTGATAGGATTCACTTTATGTAACTCAAGACATTTACGGCGTATAATATGATTGTATGTCCCATACTGGCCAAGTAGGCGTAAGATCCCACTTTATCTCTGTTGGTTTATTTTTTTCGCGATTAAGGAGCTCTAATTCTGTGTTTGTTAAGTCTTCTAACGCATTTCTTATCTCTTTTTATCTCACCTTTTTTTATTTGACACTTGCTTGGTGACCATGAGTGTTATTTGAAGATACATCTTACTTTAACCAAAACGCTTTCATATTTGATCATCGTACTCTTGTACTGTACGCTTTACTCCTAAGAATGTATTGAGCACTCTCTTGCCAGTCATGTTAAACTTGGACTTATTATTCTGTATTTTTTTTACACAGAAAAAAAGGTGTTGCTTAGTGGATTACAAATTTGTTGCGCTTGCGGGTTTAGACTGTTGAATATTTTGCTGTGTGAATCAAAATAAATACATTACGCAAGTGGTCAGATATTTGCAGCACTTACCTCGAAATTTATAATACCACAGCTTGACGATAGAATGACTGTAGAGCGTTGGTAGTGGGGACGCCCCACTTAAGAGTTTGCTATCTAAGAGGTAAAGCTTCTGGCTAGCGAGTGAATGTGAGATTTTAAACTGTAGCGTGTTCAAGTTGACTCATGGAAGTAAAAAGTTTTGGGTAACGTATTCTTATAACGTATTTTACGGTAATACATAATAATAATACATAGTGAAACGCATTGTTTATTATATACATATGTATAATCTACAGATAAATGTACATAGAATTCCATCGTCCACTGTATGTATTTATATAATAATATGTTTTATAGTTTGTTATTGTTTATTGCCATAAGGATATACACGATACTGTATTTAAATAATTTTGTCAACAGTTATGTTTTTCAACCTTAAAATTCAGAGACATTATGACATTAAAATTGTTTAGTATGAATAATGCTGAATTCGATAAGAAACAGACTGCACAAGTAGATATGTGTCGTATTGCTTATTATTATTTTTATTATTATTTAATTAATAAATGAACAGTGACGATAGAGTATAATCTTTGCTGTGTCAAAAATTTTGAATTTATAACTTAATGTTGAACTGGTTTTGTCTCTTTTTAATGACTAACACTACTGTGTCATTTACTTTTCAATAGGATAAAATCTATATACCACTTTAATTTAACATTAATAAACAATCTCACGGCAACATGCTTATTGCAATTAGTTTGCTTCAATAAATTGAATTAATTTTTTAATCAACATGTGACCTTACACTTATTTTTAGTCAACTGGTATTTCCAAAACTACATGGCTGCTTCCAAGTCACTAAAAATAAGCTACTTTTTTTTCAAAGAGTTAATTTATTTATTTAATATTTTAACTCAAGCACGTATTTGTACAACGAATTTTTAAATGAAAAAACAACCTTTAATGAAATATTATCAAAAAAACAGCCTTGTTTATTATGTTTTTATCCCAAATACGAACATTTAATCTAGTAAGAAGTCGTCATTTGTACGTCTACATCATTTTTATTAAAATTATCTGATAAAAGTTCCAAAAATTTACCACTTAAATAATTTGCTGTTCATCCTTGTTTGAACTATAAAAAATAATGTGTCACATATTCTAGCTACTACTTTCATAACGTATTGTAACCCAGCAACAAGTTGCACATTTGTTCCAAATGGACTGTCTCATCTTAAGCTGTCAAATGATATGAGAAGAAGCAACGATACTTGTCCACGTCAAGAAAACTTTGTTGACTAGATTTATCCTACTCCTTAGGAATAAGCGTCCTTTGCTAATTCAAATTATTTTGGCGTTCTATGACCTAGCTTAAGTCAATATTTTTATAATCATAAAAATGTAAGAAGAATATTTTCTGGCACTCAAATTAAATTTTCACCATCGGATAGTTCTTGACTGCTTTACAAAAAAACCGCTTTTAAAAAATAGTGCTTGAAAGTTGCGCTGATTCAAACTATGCTAATCGTGGCAACTATAGCATAGAACAATTTAAAATTAACCCTGAAATGTACTACCAACAAATCGATATTACAAAAACTAAAAATGCTAATTGGCAGGTTGCAGTAAGGCTCGAAATTAATAATTTTGTGTTGGAACAAACACCTACTCAACGATTGAATAAAATTTTTCGATAGTGTATTGTACAGTTTGGTTATTCTGATTGTACTCACTATATAAAAATAGACCTCTTGACTCTAAAAATAAAGTGATTGACAAATCTTAAAGCAACGCTATTGAACATAATGATTACTGTGTAGACCTATGTGAGAGACAACATTATTCCACTACCCAGCATTTAAACAATAAGACTGATACTTTTCAGAACTATAGGAAGCATTGCTAAAGGACTTTTTTAGTGAAGTCACAGAAGACGACATCAACATTATTCACTAACATGCTGATCAAATGAAGTATAGTGTACTAGCAAAATAGCCACATTCTTGTAGCTCCATTCAGAAAGCTATGTCACACTACAAAATGCTATGAGCATTTTCTCAAAGAAGTTGCTAACATAATAACTTCAGGACAAGATTTTAGTCTCGAGAGATATCTGATCCATTTATCAGCTCACCTTAAAAGAACTTAAGCTACTTTAGATTGAATTATTCGTTACTATAAAGATCTGATTGACACCTTGCATAACTTACAAAAAGGTAAAGCACATAAAAAGATATTTTTCTTAAATGTATGAAGAACCGTAGCCAACCATGTAAGGAACCTAGCAGAAAATTTAGAACTGGTTGCGCCAATAAAGAATCTTGATGCTAGCAAAATAAGCACTCTAAGCAAATAAGATGTTGTACATAAAGAAAATAAAACCATAGTTATAGTGAATTTGCGACCCATTGATCAAAGACCTTAAAATCCTTACAGACTATATCCAGTCATGATACCTCAATCTCAGACAAATTGGATCTGCCAATAAAAATTATCGTACCCCTACTTAGCAGTAGCAGCAGACCAGAATTGGTATTTACGATTAAATAAAGTTACGTTTACCCAAAGTAATAAGACAGTATAGGGTAATATATGCACATCTAGAGGTTCCTTAAAAAAACCTTATTTTACAAACGAATGCAAAATTTGTATGCTGTTGCGCCCTGGAACAACAATGTTTAAATACCGAGAGATTGTATGTACACCTAAGACAAAAAGTCAATGGATTTGCTGACTAGCTAATTGTTACTTTATGAATAACAATTAGGCATTATCTACCCAAACAAAATACATTGTCTAGAAAGAATAAAATGTACAGCTCTTTTATAAATGAATGATAGGTGTTCAGAAAAAAAACCACAAATTATCCTTATTTAATGAACATAAGATCCTTATTATGAAAAATATTTTTATCAAGGGAAAGTAGACCAGAACTTAATTGTATTACATAAGCTCTTTATAAACATTAATGTCCTTCGTAACGCTAAAAATCCAGTTTAAAAACCAAACTTTGACTCACAAGCATGGACAAATGAAGAGGTAATTGTACAAAATATAAGAAATCAAATGAAAAAAATACGAGACTAAACGTTAGACAAGAGACAAACTTCTGATTTCATTTTAATACACAATGTCATTAATGCTATTATTTTTATAATTATAATAGTGATACTTATAAGCAAAGCAATAAACTATTTTAAGAAGACTACGAAACTCACTGTTTAAGAAAAATGTATTAAACGCGCCATGAACCAACTAAATGCAGAACCTTGAGTTACTATATCACAAGAAGTACAAGAGCACATATTAACTAAAATTTAAGTTGGAATTGTAGAAAATTAAAAAATATTTGAATCATCTTAAACTAGACCCATACTAAAGATACGGAGTTTGATATTTCCATGCCACACATTCTTAAAGTTGGAAATAAACTGATAAATGAATAGTTAATTAATACTATTCTTCTTCCAGACTGCACGATAAACCTCGTCTATAAACTGACAAGAAAGACTGGAGTGACCATAAATCATCCTTTGTATAAAGTTATTGAAAAATTATAGAATACAGCAATAATTAAGGAAATGCACATACTTTTATATTACCACAGTAATACACAACTAGAACCGCCATTCACAATAGTCATTGATTTTATAAGGAACCTGATTGAACACTTAAAATAGGAGAGGAAGCACATACATTTCCACTTATAAATTGAAATCCAGTATTTGTAAAGCAGAAAAGATTTCTTTACAAACACCTTAAAAAAAAGACAGTGATGTTCCAAACATTGATCCAAAAATATTTATGTGTCGCCTACCGTGGGAAATAGAAGAAGCAAAGAGCAAATTTGATTTCTTTGAACCATTTCTCTGATTTGGCATCCTAGAATATTGTTATGCCGTTATCAATTGGCGAGGAAAATTATCACAAATAAATGTTAAATACATGGATTCAGAAAGCGTTATTCTAGCATTGCAAAACGATGAACCTTAGTATCGCACGAGATTTGCTAAACCAATTAGAAGGAGTGCAAAACACAAATAAAACAAAAAATCAATTAACTCTTTATGTCAACAACAAGTGAAGTTAATGACATATTAAAAATATCTCGTTGTATGCAGAAAATAACTATGTACACAAATTTTAGAAACTAAGTTAAGCTTTGCTAAAATCAATAGTAGAAAACAAACTTGATTATTGAATCTTACCACTTAACCAGCTACTTTTGGTGTCGAGAAATACATCACTAAGTTCTAAGATTTTAATTTTAAGCTTTATAAAATCAATGCGCGAATTTATATTGAGTTAATTATCACCATCACGTATTTCACATATCTTGGTAGACACAGACATCAGAAAAAAAATAAAAATAATTTAAAAAAATAAACTTCGAGGCATTGAAATTAGAATTAATATTATATATTATAACAGTTGCATGTTACTCCATGGTGAAATTTTATTTTTAATATTTAGCTGTAGCATGTAATAGAATTCCTATTTCCATTGTATTATGAATCAGCAAATATGTTGTCATAGAATGATGAGTCATGATTGTATCCATGTATTTCCTACCCATGAAAAACACTACAACAGTATTCATTTATCTACAGTATTAACCAATAATCATCATAACACTCATTATTTTTAATTTTACAAATTCATAAACACAATGGACAAAAAATCCTACGATTTTCGAAGTAACGGCCTTTGGATCCCAACTTAGCATACTGTTGCAGAAAAATTATAGCTGGCTCATGATAAAAAAGATTCTGAAGAACTTTAAAAAAGTGCAACTTATAAAACAGAAACTCTGTGTTCTAGATTGTTCGAGTTATAAGATAGTATTTAGTTGACCACTGAAGGCAGAAATGGCAGCTAACAGTTTAAATGGAGCACCAACGCTACAGGAGCTACTGGATTCTATACCTCATTTACCGGATGATGTGAGGAATCAGGCAACATTAGCATCACCTGCATCTTTGATAGATAAAAAATTAATTAGAATGCGTAACATGTCAGAGAATTGACGTTGGTTAGACATAATGGTTAAAGATACGTTTGATGAAAGTCAAATTGTAAAATTTTTTGGTGCAACATTAAATGCAGTATAAACCATCAAAATAGAAGGGGAAGACAAACCATCAATACAATAAGAGCAAACATCCAATAAGCGGCAGCTGCCTGTATCTGGACCATCAAAATCTTGATTATAGAACAATATTGCTATCAAGGATTGCGACGAAGATAAGGAAATACCTTTTCTCCACTTTCTTCATATAAAATATTACCATAGGAAGACTCATGTCCAAATAAGAAAACCTTATAATACTTTATACTTGCCAGAATTTTTTGAATGTCCGTACGATAAACAAGACATTTATTTTTTGAACAAACCTTAAAACGGGAAAAGAGAGTATCGGTCCATATCAAATATGGTATGGAATATAAAGCCAAGGCAGTACGAAAGATACTTGTACATTGCATAACAACTCAACAAAAGGAGCTTAACGCCATTGCCAACACAACAACAATCACAACTTCAGCAAATATCTCACGAGTTGTAGACACTTCTGGCAGCACGACGGACAAATTATCACCAAAGCTAACGGTGAAAGTGCCAGTCGTAGTTACCACCGACGAGTGGACAAAATATCTGATGACTTTTGGCCCATTCAATGGTATTAGGGACATGAAATTTCAAGCCATTAGAGATGATGGAAAGGATTCATCCAGAAAATTTGTTACGTATTGCATGAAAGAAGCAAACACCAGGGCGTACAACGAACTTCAATATCATGTAATTTTGTATGTCAACAATGAAAGGACACGCAACCAAGAACAAGGCACAACAACACAAACGCCATGCAGAAATTACGTATAGTAATGAGAGTAAACTAACGTTAAGAGATAACTTAATTTAGAGCCCATTAAAAAGAAAAAAAAAGAAAATATTGTATACGTGGCTTGGAAACAGATGGAAGGAAGCTACACGGCGAACCGTGTTCCAATCGTATCGTTGTGATAGCACCAAAGTCACGTTCACCGTTTTGTCAAAAACACGTCGCTACTTTTAGAGCTCTTTATCATCTCGACCCTGATCAACAGAGAGATCTGTTGCGCAAAGTAGATAAGACAATAATCAAGCACATTTGCGAGTGTGCATTGAACATTCTCGAAGGAAACGTTTTACTAATTGAGGCGCATAAAAACGATTGCGTGAACACGCCAGCATTCTCAGAAAGCTCGCGAATGCAAAAATTCATCCATCGTCAAAGAAAAAATCATCGTACAACAGGGAGAAAAATTCTTACCTGCTTTGTTGGGTCCGCTCCTCGGAATGGTGTTGTTGATGCTGTAAAAATGAAAGAAATACCAACAAATTTTACAACGATAATTGAACCTTAAGAAATTGGACAGTGAAAGAAAATGACATGCTGAAACGATCACGGAGAACACCAAGGTATCGCAAGATAACGATCCCTTTGACAACGACGTCGACGGGGACAAATATAAGCGTAAAGAGGAGGAAAAGCAGGATACCGAGGTTATCGAAAGCGTACCGAAAAAGTTTCGTCAAAACGCTGCACTCATCATACGACGATTGTGCGCTACTGGTAACTTTGAGTGGAGCAATGAACATATCATCATCACAAGTAGCGCTCGCATACCACAGTCAAACATTGTCGATCTGGTGAACAATGCCTTAAGGGACAAGAAAAACACACACTGGTGGGCAATGATCAGTTTGCAGTGGCACTTCGTATGTCAAACATACCGCAAGAGTGTGTCAGAAACGCCCAAGTATTAAAATTACTGATTGACAACGATGACGACGACGACGACGATGACGACGACGATAAATCAAAATCGCCAAATAAGAGTCCGAGATCTACGTCGAATAGTGGAAGTTCCCTTGATGGAAGTGGTACGGAATCAACGGCGTCACCGAAAAATAAAAAAAAAATTATAAAAATTGTGTATGAAAAATCAATTACAAACATGGCGTCGATTGAGGGAAAAAGTGACCAAGGCAAAGAAACAGAAGTAAAACTCGAGGAGGAGGAATAAAATAGTGCTCTCGATGCTTTAATCGACTTGCTACCGTTGGAGATGCATGTACCTGGATACAAATTTTGCGGTCCTGGAACGAAGCTATCGAAGCGTATTAAGCACGTCGATGTGGGTATAAATTCCTTGGACGTTGCATGTCGTCAGCACAATCTTGCATACGCTACGAAAGAGAAGGGTCAATGTCTAGAAGCCGATTGGGCGTTGGCTGAATTTGCTTTTTCATATATGCTTGCTGGAGAAACATCGCCGGATGAGCGAACAGTCACTTTATTGACAGCATGCTGCATGTGTAGCAAGTAATCTTGCTCAATGTAATCATTTGAGAAATTTTTTTTGCGCATCAAGAGAGTCACTAACCCTAAATCGAAAAAGAAGAAGAAGAAAAATGAAGAATAATGCATAAGACTTTGCAAAAACTTTACTACAAAGAGGGGCGATCAACTGCATACGCTGGTGGTAGCAAACTTGTAAGTGTTGTGAAAAATAAATTTTTGCGATCAAGCGTTATTAGTTGGCTAGAGAGTCAAAATACCTACAATTTACATAGGCCTATAAGAAATTGCTTTCCCAGAAGAAGCTATAACGTGTGTAACTTTGATGACATGTGGGAAGCTAATTTAATGGACTTAAGAACCTTAAGAACTTACAATGATGGCTACGCTTATGTTCTCGTTGTCATCGATGTCGTCAGAAAATACGCTTAGGTGGAACCTATCAAGGATAAAACATCGAAAAACGTTGTCAAAATATTTCAACATATTTTATCAAGAAGCGATGATCGTATACCAATGTGTCTCGAAACGAATGAAGGTAAGGAATTTGTAGGTCGTGAAATGCAATCTATTTTACGAGAAGATAAAATTAAATACATAGTAGGACGTAGCCCACAGACAAAGGCAGTGATAACTGGACTTTTTATAAGTTCTATTAAAGAAAGAATGTGGCGAATACCTTACACACACAAACAGTTGACGCTTCATAGACATTTTTCCAAGTATAATAGAGTCATACAACCACACGAAGCATTCGTCAACAAAGATGGCGCCAGCTGACATGACTTTGCACAATGTTACATGAGCATGAGAAAAAATAAAGCAACGTTATAATAGGCATATTTATAAAAATCCAAAGTACAACGTTGAAGACTTAGCTCGTATCAGTAAGACGAGAAGTGTCTTTGCCAAAGGTTACGAAAGCAGTTGGACTTTAGAGTTGCTTAGAGTTGTACGTATCTCTTGGATAACCTCCAGTTTATTTTCTCAGAGATTTGGCTGATGAAGACATTGACGGTTTCTTTTACGAGGAAGAGTTAAGCAGAGTTCAGAAAGGAATTGAGCGAGAGCTTCTTCGAAGTTGACAAGATATTAAAAAGTCAAGGTAAAGGATGTTCAAAAGAATTTTTCGTCAGCTGGAAGGGATATCCTAAAAAATTAAATTCCTGGGCGAAAGATAATTTTTTGAAAGATATAAAATGGAAGACGACTTTCATGTTGTGTTGCCTAGCAACAGAAGTATGCAGTATTATCCTAATAATATAACTACGCACAACGTGACCAGAGTACCTCAGCAAATTAGTTTGCAAGGTCAATGGAGTGTTGATATAACAAAGACTTAATTACCATTGACGTTTCAACTCGCGATGAAAAATAACATTAAAAAATTGTCCTACAATATATACCACGACTACACAAAAATGTACACACAGAACGTTGTGTTATTCATGTAGATAATTACATACAACCTAGTCTATACACAAACATCAAAGAAATGATACAAAAAATCAATAGTTTCGATACCACACGAAATCACGTGGTTTTTAGTTTGAAAAGGGGTGGTTACGTAGTGGCTAAGTTAGTCTGTTTAGATCCAGCACGCCGTGAATACATGAATTGCTATTCAATAGTGTCCGAAAAATTACGTAAAATCTTGGGCTTTAAAAGTGCAACGAGTCTTTTCTTAGAAAATAATGAAATCTGATCCATTCATCCAGCAAATCTAGCGAAGGCTTTACCGTCAATGCTCATGATTTACAGCGACATCTGTAAACTATACATTGTAGGAGACGTTCAATCGCATTTGTTGCGGGCGATGTTGTTGGATCTCCAACGTTACGTGTACGGTTGTGTTAAAAATGAAATTTTCCCACCACTTATGTATATACCATTATTGTGAAACTCCTTCCACAACTTCGAAATCGATATAAGGGACCCGACTAGTGCCCCCATACCATTCGACTTTGGGACGCTGATGGTAACACTTCACTTTAAACGAATCGATTAAAAATTATGGATTCTTATGAGGACTACTTTGTTGCATAAAGTGGTTGTGGTGGTAAAAGTCCAACCAGAATTTATGAAAACAGTGAAGTAGGTGTTGGACGCATTTACGTTGGGACCCCCTATCAACGAGGACACGGAGGTATCGGATCGTTTTTTGCTAGATTTTTTCGACGAGTTTTACCACTCATTAAACGAGGTGCTAAAGCAGTTGGCAAAGAAGCTGTTCGTGCAGGTATGAACATAATGTCTGACGTCAGTGCTACAAATATACCTTTCAAAGAGACATTCCGCACTCGCGTAATTGGGTTTGGGAATGCTCTGAAGAGAAAAGCCGAGAAAAAATTAGACTAGCTAAGAGTAAAAAGAAAAAAACTAAGAAAACGCATGAGAAAGATAAAAAAAAGTAAAAAAAAAAAAAAAAAAAAAAAAGAAAAAGTGACAGAGAACTGCAAGAGATATTTTTGAAAGTAAAATTTTTAAAAAATGGCTTTTTTACACAGTCACTCATGCATGTGCTTAAAGTCTTAGCTTCTTTTGTTTGATACTCCACTGACTCAAACAACTATCGAGGGATCGTACTAGATTCAGTACAAGCCGATATCATCGCTCACAGATGATTCACCGATCGAATTTCTCTTACCAGGTAATGGTGATGAATACCTGGATATCAAAAACCGGTATCATCTCCTAACAGTGCGTACACTTACAGAGCGTATTTGAAAACTTCATTGAGTTACGGTCCTGTGGCAAAATCATTTCATTTGATGAGGGCATTATGGTGCGACGATACGGTGACAGAGATAGACGATGTGTTGGATGCCAACGAAGGTCTCGTCAAGCGACGTACACTACTACCAGCAAAGAAATCGATTGATCTAATTGGTCATCTTTATTGCGATGTATGCAATTAGGCAAAATTACTCATCAATGGCGTTGAGGTGAGAATGCGATTAGTAAGATCTCGTGATGCATTTTATCTCATAGGCACTTCCAACTGGGCTTCCACTCGTATCGAAGAAGCAAATCTTTTAGTGAGACGCAATAAAATAAGCTCACCTGTTTTATTAGCCCATACCAAAGCTCTGTCGAAGAGTACAGCAAAATATCAGCTCAAGCGTGTTAAAGTAAAAGCTGTGACGACGCATAGTGGTATTCATGGCGAAACTTTAGATAATACTGTTTTGGATTAGTTACCTAAGTGGATAATAGTCGGTTTCGTGAAATATCAAGAGTATAATGGCGATCATACTATGGATCCGTTCAATTTTTATCATTTTTATGTTAATTTTCTTCGTTTGTTCATTGACGGTGTTCAAGCTCCTTACAAACCATTACAGCCAGACTTTAGACTAAATAATTTATACGTAGATGCCTATCATACCTTGTTTTCGGGCACGGGCGTTTACTTTCTAAATGAAGGAAACTACATTGATCGCGAATCTTATCTCAACAACTACTGTCTCTTTGCTTCTGATTTAACACTGGATTTAACGGTCAACAAATGTTCTCATTGAAACCCAATTAAACACGGAAGTGTTAGATTGAACGTTCGATTTGCCGACGCTCTAACTTCAACTGTTAATTGTATAGTGTATGCCAAGTACGAAAATATTCTCGAAATCGATGCGTGACGTCAAATCCTGGTCGACTTTAACGGTTAGATGGCGCCACTAACATTATATGTTATATTTACACTCACTAGTTGGACATGCCAATAGTCTCTCGGTTTAGTTGCTGCTGGTACGCTTAATCATCCATAAATCGCAATGGAGCTCGTAGTCGACATTTAGTATTTCAAGGTGAAAAAAGACGTAATGGCGCCGAAAAAAGTTAGTATTATTGCTTCGAACAATGATTTTTCCGCACATTGGGTAGTGACCCCTCCTTTTCGTTTGCAAAAATTGAGTGAGGAGGTGCAACGACAAAATATTTGGTTGTCCCGAAATTATCATGGACTTGATTTCTTTGAGGATGAAGTACCTTTAAAAGCAATTTTTTTAATTTAGAATGATACTGGAAGAAGTGTGAGAAAAATTCACATCAGAGGTTGCGAAAAGTGGTACGATTTACGTAAAATAGCTCTTTGTCAAGTAATAAATTCAGAATACGATACTGACTGTATACCTTCATAAGATTTATCATTAGTTGTGTATTGTATGCATCACGCATTAAAACCAAATCATCAAAAATATCGGTGTGCATTAAATAACGCTCATGAACTGAAATCTCGGCTCTGTGAACGTGAAAGACAGCCTACAGATACTGCAGATCCTGTCGCAAATCACAACGCATTCCACCGGTGTGTTCCCAGCCGATCAGATCCCACGGGTATGGACGAAGCTGACAGCACTCGTCATTAACACTGACGATCACACAAAATCTGGTGTGCATTGGGTTGCTACATACGTTAATGCACATCCCAATGGTTTATATTTCGATTGCTATGGTATTCCACCTTATGTACTGCAGCACATTATTTAATTTTCTAAAAACTGTAAGAAACTGCGTTGAAATGTCAAACAGTTTCAGAGCATATATTCAAACATATGTAGTCAGTTTTGTTTGATGTTTTTGTTTTACATGAGCAACGATTTAGGTTTTCAAAAGTTCCTCGACAATTTTTCCGTTGATTTAAAAAAGAATAACGAAATTGCCAAACGTTCAATGTCATTGAGATGTAGCAAAAAAATTTGAGAAACTCGGTGTTGGTTGGAAGCGGTTGTCTGGTAAAAAATTTACAAAAAAAATGTCGTAAAATGTCTTTGATATAAGTTTATTCATGAATATACTTGTAGTTTGCACGATTTTGAACATCCAGCGACAGATACTAATGTTACATTATTACGAATTTCAAAAATAAACGATGTCAGCGTTTTGCGATCCTACCTCTGAATGTTTGTAGTTTGTAAAAAATTTCATACGCAGCGCTTTTTTATCCATGCGCGATACACGATCATACTTGCTATAATTAACGTTATCCTAAATGTGCTTTCGACGCAATTTTTTATGCTGAAACGTGACTTACCACCTCCAAACGTTTTTCACACTGTCTCTTTCAAACAACAACTAGTATACAAATTCGGATTAGTCGTTAGTCTTTGCCTGCTCGTCATATCGTCAATACAATTAAGCAGAAAAATGGAGTTCCAAAAATAGATGGTTAGGGCGTTGGTAGCAATTTATCTCTCAAGCGCAAAGCAGTTTTAAAAGTCACCTCTGCAGATTTTTTGCAAGCTTTATGGATTGAATAAATTATTTGGCAAAGAAGTTATAGTTGGTCTGGAATATAAGAAATTACTTGATAACGATTGGGAACCTGTAGTTCGTCTCGTAGGCACATATTTCGAAGGGATTTTTTTAAAAATTCTGGATTAAAACGAATTTAAGTTGGTGTTTATAGACATTAAGAAGTATTCTACCATGGACGACAGCAACTTGCAGGACATCAAAACTTATGGCTCTAACTGGTCTCTAAAGTTTAGTGTAAGTTATAGCGACAAGGCTATTGAGCTTAAAGAAGGATGAAAACAAGGTGTAAGTAGTAGTGTTGCGAAGCAATGTCGTCGTAGTTTAGCTCTAAAAAAAGTGATCTTTGATCATTTAAGCAAATTTATTGTCAAATTTATTGATTGTAATTTACGTGTATTGAGTGATTTGTTGGATTTGAAACCTACTCTTGTGCAGAAATTCGTAGATTATATTTCAGAAAAAAGGTAGTCATATATATGACGTGCAAATCGATTATTATAGTTCTGATATTGTAAAGAAAATTGTAAAATATATGAATGATTCAGATTTAGATAATGTGTATGAAAAAGTCGTGTCTACAGATACGACAAAATGCGAACATTTAACAGAAGAATGTGTATGCGATTTTATATACAATATTGCGTCATTTCATACAATTCCACTTGTAGAGGCTTTGAATCTTAAAATAATTTAATAAACGTATGTACCTTTGTTGTGGCTTACCTAAAATTTCCACCACATCCTTATAAATCACATTTTATTTTGATGTCATGAAAAAAAAATAAAAAATATCTTGGACCTTTTATAGTGGAGAATCATATTAATATTATAAAAAGAATACCCATACTAAACGAAAGGGAGAATTTTTAACCTAACTAGTAACTCAAAAGTGGGAAAGCCCTCTCTCCACGCTTAAAGTTGGGAGGGGGACCTAACCGTGGTGGGGTCATGTGTATAACCCCGCATGCCTCGTCTTTGCTCATGATGGAAAGCTCCTACGTAGGTGGTGGGGTTTTTTTGTGATGGGCCAAACACTTATAATTCTGACAACTCAAGATTAGCTGGCAAAAATAGAGCGATTGTTTTCGTGTACCTGCACTGAAAAAAGTATTACAAACACTCATCAATAAACCTTACTTTTACGCATAAAGAGAACAAGTTAATCTTTTAATCTATATTCCATATGTAGATGATATTATGATAGCAAACAATTATGTTAGTGAACTGGAAGAAATAAAGATTGGTCTGCAGTCTGACTTTGAGATGTCAAATCTCGGTGAGATTTGCACTTTCCTAGTTATGATAGTAGAAAGAGATATCAAATATGAAATAACTACACTTACACAGAGACTATGCATCGACAAAACTCTAGAAAGATTTGGTTTTATCAAGTCAAAACCCTAAAAGACACCAATGGTAACAAATCAAATTTTTAATTAACGAAGAAAAGAAAGAGAAGAGTCTAAAGATGCTGGAGAGTTGAATACAAAAAAGCAAGTGAAAATGTGCCATGCAGAGAGTTAGTTGTCAGCTTACTTCATTTGGCCAATACACTTAAATCAGACATCCCATACTCTGTGAATGTGCTGGATAGACATTAAATCTGCCTAACTGAAGATGATTGGAAAATGTTCAAGTGGTTATTTTAACATCTGCAACAGACCAGGATTCTGAAATTAACTTACAAAAGCTCCAAAGATTTGTTGGAACACTATTCAGACGTGAGATTGTCAGACTATAAGGTTTCATTGAAAATGGGTGGATATTCCTTAAGGGTCTATGGGGATACAGTTGTTTAAAAAACCAGATAACAGAATTTAGTAGCTATCTCAAACAGTGAAGCTAAATAAGTGGTGACATGTGGTACAAGTAAAGAGTTGATTGGACTGAAGCACTCTATAAGTTATTAATAATGTCTCGCAATTTATTTCCCACGGATCTGTGGTGCGATAATTAGGTTGCCGAAGTAAAGGCTTAGATAGATAGTGGTAGAAGATTGAAACACATGACTAAAGTCATAGCTCATTACGTTAAAGAATGTGTCACCAGACGTACAATAACACTTACATAGATTTCATCCAAGGAGCTACTGGCAGGTATTTATATAAAATCTCTGCCGTTTGAATCGCATGAAAAACTAACAAAGAAATTTCAAATATAAATAACTATTATACTGTATGATAGTAAAATTTAAATATAAGAGAGATAAGTTAATACATCGATAATAGATAGATAATGATAATAGGCATGTTAATTAATGTTTTCCTCTGTATGTTTAAGATCGTCACAACCATTCGAATGAGAAGCCGGCATGATCCTTATCTTCAGCTGTTAATTCCCCTAAGTTAATTTAAAAAAATCAATATATCCTTTATCGCTTCATTTTATATGATTTTGTTTAGAGCGCACGGTGGCTCAGTCGGCTAGGTCGTGGATTGGCACGCGGGAGCCCGTGGTTCGATTCCCGGCCAGTGCGACTATTTCAGGCAAGTACCTCTGTGATTGTTCACATGTGCTTTTTCACCACGCAATGCTCCTCGAAGAGGGTTTAGGCGACGTCCTCGCAGCAAAAATTGCCTAATTTCCCCCTATCCCCTCCCAGTAATGGGAGGCCCCACATCCCTCTTTCCTTCCTTCTCCCAAGTGCTAAGTGCCCTCAGTAGTGCCCTTTATAGGAGCCGGACGTAAAGCACTATAATATAAAAAAAAAAAAAAAAAAAAAATTTTTTTGTTCAATTCAGATACCAATAGGAGGAAATGTGAGATATGCAATTAGCGCTCGTAACTAAATTTCAGCTCATGCGTAGTAGCAAGGAGTCGAGACGCTGCGACACTGCACTGCAGCATCAGAAACGTATAGCTCGATTCATTCTCATGCAGTCAGTCTGTTTATACCCACTCCCTGCTCTCGTATTTATTTATTTCATTTAATCTTGCAATATTTTAGTTTAGGTTACAATTGTATCTTTGCTTGTAAAAACTAAAGATATCATATACTTAGGATAGTGAGAATAAACGTGTTTGTATTTTGTAAAAAAAGCGATAGTGTTGTACATTTAATTGCCTGATCACATACTCATATATCTATACTGCTAACATTTAAGATACAATTTTAACTTGAACTCTTAAATAATATCTGGCAATTAACCCAACAATAAAAAAAGATTTTTATTAAAGATTATTATTATTAACTCAAATAGAAATACTTTTGATCAGAAAAAAGACGTTATTGGTGTTTGTGAAGTGTATCTATCTTTGTGGCAAGTTTTTTCAAATATTAATAGAAGACGAGTGGTTTAATGTCTGTTATTGTTACTCTGTGGTCTGTTTCTGGGCCTAGACATAGTTAAACCATGGTTCGATGTAGACGTAAAGTTGATGAGAGGGAGTTTTTACATGTACTGTTCTTAGTAACGCCAATTTGTTAGTGGTCGTTTTAAAGTGTTCCAATAGTTAATTTATTTTTTCTGATATTATAATACTTTAATATTTTATTGTTTGCTGTTTTGTATGTTTTATAGTTAATAAACTATTTTGGCTTTATGAAGCTGGCTGAACGCATGCAAGTGAAACTTTGTCTTATAAAAAGATTGTCTAGTCTACCTACTGTCCTTGTTGTAAGACGATATGATAAAGAATTGCCGTTTTTAGTGGCAACGTATAGGACGTCAATAATTTAACCAATTTAATAGTCTAAATAGTCAAGTTTACAGCTTGCATTTACAGTATTTCAACAATTTATAGTTCATCCAAACTTAACTCACGTATATGCTTCTTACTTCTGCACACACTGTCATAAGATCTCACAAAGTTAACCATAATGATAATTTCAATTTTGCACTAGAGTACCCGTGGCAATAATAATAGCTATGCTGCTTTCAACGGCAGATCGTTAGTCAATGGTCCCTTTAGTACAAAGTGTGGGGTTATTCCGGTAGCGATTACGCAGTTTATTATTTCTGAAATTCCTAATGGAAAATTATGTGTAAAGCCATGCGGTATTTCATGCAGGCAATTGGTAAGAAGACTATATGTATGATACAACAAGGCATTATACATGCCATTACATATCGCATTACAAATAAATTTACAGTGATAAAAACGAGAAAAACACGTCTAAAAAAATCAAATGATACTAAATAAAGTTTTTATTAGCAATAGTACATAGTTATACAAACAGTTATTAGAAGGTAAACCATGGCGGTTCTGGCACCCCCCAGTTCCCCCCTGAAGTAGTGGTGGGGAGAGACGCTCTAGCTATAGCTGTGGGTGGAGAAAAGGCGGTGGTGGGGGGAAAGGCTGATCGGGCAGTAGAGGAGAGGCGGTGGTGGGGGAGAGGCTGATCGGGTGGTGGGAGGAGAGGAACGGGTGGTATAGGTAGTAGGGGCGGTGAGTGGTGCGGAATACTCGGATGGTAACGTCAGGGGAAGGGGGCCTCTTCCGGATGCTGTGACGTCGGATGAAACTGACAGCTCCTTTCCCTTCCGATCGCGAATCAAGCTCCGACGTTATCAGGATGGGTCCAAAAGGTGTAGGTGACAAGCCCAACGTACAGCGCGAGAGGAAGATGATCAAGCATGAACGTGTATTTCTTATCAGTGGATGTAGCGGATCGCGTATCCCGTTTAGCTGCGACCAACGTTGGCTTACTCGACGCAGTACCTTGCCAAGTAATGGAGCTATTATTTCTCATCTATATGGATTTGTTAGCCGTGGCCGATGACTTTTTGCTTTATATTTAAGCGTATAATGTACCAGTGCAATATTTTTGTCTTAGCAAGAGTGGGTGCAACGAGTCATGATAGGATACACGTATGTGTAAGCCCGTGGCCGATAACTCTTTAATTCTTTTTAAGCTGTGCAATGTACCAGCATCATATTTTTTTCTCAAGATCAGGCGTATCAAGTAATGCGTGTTGCCAGAGAACATGTATACCATTTCATAACCAAAAGCGTATCTCAACATTGCTTGGCTTACTCCTCTTCACCGCAGTACCTCGCCAATGAATAGAGTCAGTTAATACGATAAAGTAATTTTAATCGGCGTAGTAATGAGGAGGCATGAAGCACGAGAGGAAGATGATCTAGCATGAACGTGTATTTCTTATCAGTGGATGTAGCGGATCGCGTATCCTGCTTAGCTGCCACCAACGTTGGCTTACTCTACGCAGTACCTTGCCAAGGAATTCAGCCAGCTTATAAATTTAAGTTTGAGATTTTCAGGATAGTATGTAAATCATCAGCTTATAAGACAGCGTTAATTTTTTTTTACTATTAAATAGCAAGATGCACTTTAATTTTTTGATCCTAAATTTTATGCTTATTTCACTCTTTTTTTTTTGCCTACACACAGTCATCGTTTTTGACACCAACATTAGTATCAGTTTCAGAGTCACTATCACTATTAGTATCAGTATCATTAGCATTAATTTCATCAACAGTATTCCAACTGGGAAGCGTTTTAGAAAATTTCTTCTGATAACTATTAAGCGCGTCTAAAAACATTCTGAGTCTGGTTAAATGCTACTTTCAACCAAAGAGCAAAGCCACAATTTTTTTGATGAGCTTTACTAAGTGCGCAATTTTGCTTTCTACGTAGACTTTTTTGTACATCATGAGTACCACACATTAATAGCCTTTGTTGAATATCCCATATTAAGGATGTAACATGATGGCACCATATTCTGCTGAATGTTAATCACAGTACACCCGATGGTTGATTCCAAATAAGTGGCTATATTGTCTTCATAAACATAAATTCGGTGTAAATTTTTTGCTACAGTGTACAAATGTTGCTGTAACTTTCTAATGGAACAATCACCCTTGAACCAGCGAAGTCCATGCACTAGCTTCAACTGAAAGTCGTTGTTTTGGCGCACATCCATAGGTAAGGTGGAAAAATTTTACGGGGGCCGCACAATCCAATGACTGATCTCTGGCCTCATAAGCGACACCATAGCCACTTCTTTTGGTAAAAACTGTCAAGAAGCGTCCAGAAAACCTCTAATTTCAATAACATAATCCTCGTAAAACTCCATTTTTATTTTGCAGCTTAAAAGCGTCGTACTAACTGCGATATAAACGCGTATCCATCGCGTTTAATGCTGCGTGATGAACTGAGCAGCACTCTGCACCGAAATTAGTTTATATACATGTTAGTGGAGGCACTGCGCAAGTGTGTGTTTTATCAGAATAAGTCATCGGTTCTCAATATTTTAATATTAAACTAGTTTTGAGGGAAAGGCTACATTAATAATAAGAACAAAATAATTTAATACATTCATTTATGACATAATTTCAATAAAAATACAGTTTCTTTGAGTTTTTTTATTATACATCTTCTTCACAATCAGTAACATCTTCCCATTCCATACGAGAGTAGAATTTTTTCATTTGATTGACATTGTGGGTGGCACACATAGATCCTATGCGTACCATTATGGTGAGGACATGCAGTAGATAATGTTGAGAGTTCAAACTCTGGATAATCAACCATATCATTAACTCGAAAATTAAGCCTTTCGAGTCACCTTTTCTTCACTTCTTCAATCACAAAAATCTTCTTAGCATCTTTAAGATTCTTCCGAAGAACATTACAAATTTCTATGTAGTCGATAACACCTGATTGCCAATTTCATCCATGATAGAATAGCTCAAGCCATAAACTTTAACGTTTGTATTTATCATTTAGTTTGCGCCAAGGAAATGGCGGCTTGAAGAGAAATACTTGAGGCTCATCATCTCCATGGAGTGGAAGAATCGCCAAGTCTTTAAGCACATAATCGTTGCCAGGCTTCTTAAAGCCCTACATGTCCACCATGTACTCCATCATGACGAAGACTGACTTCACTGCTAGTATTTTTTTTTTTTAATTTTATATACGTGCTTAAACAAGTTTTCTCACGTCAACACTAATGGGATTATACTCTACAATGCGATTGTGTAGAATGAGACAGTAAGCAGATACATTTTCCGAGAAATTCTCTCGTGCTTCAAAGTCCAAGCGCACGTCCACTGGCGTGCTTTTCAAAGCTTCATTCTGCTTAGAGCAGTCAATTACAATAAGAGGCATGCGTATGATAAAATCTTTTTTATTCAGCATGGGTTCTGGTTCTTTCCCGTAATAAGTGGCTTGAAAATTCTTATACATATCATATAATGTTAAAGACTGATTTTTATTAATTTCAAAATTAAGATTTACATAAGGATAGTACTGTGAGTTTAAGAAAAGCTTTACATTGATGATATTACAGTGATCAAAGAGACTGGCATTAAAAGCAGGATCTTTTTTTCACTTATTCTGAAAGCCCAAAATAACAAAACGAGACTTTTCCAACTGATTTAAAGTTTTGACAGTCCACACATGCTTAGAAATTTTGGCTAAAAAGGATACTCATACAACTTTCAATTGCGGAAACTCATAGAAATAGGCTTGTCTTTTGCAATAACATCAAGCAAACAAATTTTTCGTCTGTCTGATACAGTTATGTAAGGCACAAACCACTCAATCTGAGTCAATTTAAGCTTATACTTTTCGAATATTTGATTTTCAGGTACTTGTATAACGGCTCTAACATCGTCTCTTCATCTTGTGAGAATTAATTCATGTTTTACATTAACCACAACTTTGCGATAGTCCTCAGCGAAACCAATTATCAGACTGAAAGGTATTGACACTTCAAAATAAGAATGAACTTTGATAATAGATTTCTTCTCTCCAATGTCTATCCAACCAGCATTTTTAAGCATGAAACTCTGACTGGGAGAGAAAGATATCCATCCTTTCATTAAAGTTGTCAATCCAACATTCCAACAGTCAATCCAATGTGGGGTCAATGTGCATAAATTTTGTAGTGTGCAACCGACTCATCAAACATGACACCTGACTGAATCCTAAGAATCTCTTCCATCACAACTTTTTCTTGTTTGCAGGCAGCAAAAAAAAGCACAAGTTATTTGCCACCAAGAGCTCTTACTTTTAGGCCTAGGTTTTGTAAGAACTGCACGTTGTGACGTGTTAACGCTTTGAGCGTTTGTCAACAACTGATCCGTCTCATCCATTTTAGTTTATTCTTATAGCTTCATCCAATTTTGTTGTCTCGTGGATGACTATTCGTCCTTACCCTCGTTAATTTGTTTTCATAGCCTCGTTCAACTTTTGTTGCACACTATACCCATTTCAGTTGAGTTGTTTCAAGTGTTGTCTTGTATTTATACCTTCTCCACGAAAATTAATTAAGTTACCTTTCTGATCAACAATGCGTACTTGAAAATGATCTATTATTTTAACATCAACGGGTAAATAAATGATTTGCGATGGAACTTCGACAATCTTGTATCCCGGTGGTACAGCAGGGAAGAACTCGTGGATGGTATGAACTTTTTCTCCGTTTACATAGGCTCTACTAGTGATATTACACGCAACGTTCAATGTGTTAACCTTGAGAATAGCAACAGGTAAATCTCAGATGTAAGTATTGGTATCTCTAAGAATTCGTTCAGTAAAGCCTGAAAGACGGTCTGTAGAATCTTTTGGCCTAAAGTCAATAGTATGACTGCACCTTATCACACTGCAAAGAGTATTATTATTTGGTTTGATAATAATATCTATATCGTTGGGTTATAACACGTCGATCAGAAATGACTCAATATCTTGAATTTTGTAGCTGCCAGTTAGAAAAGCAACCACTTGATCGCTGACGTAAAATTTATTATCACCTTCGTCAATATTTGGAATTGAATTGAAAGTTAGGAGTTTTACTAGACCAATAACGTAGTTATGTGCTGGTGACAACTCGATAGGTGGAAAAAATTGTGTTTCAAGAATAGATGATGTTCCTGATGAACATAATGTCAATGATTCTTCCATGACGGTTTGTCAATGACTAATGTTACTTGAGTATTGGAATACATTTATGTTGGCTGATAATGGAGTTTTTTACAAAAAAAGCTTAAGCAAAGATAGCCGCAGTTGTATGTACCAAAATCTTGGAACCTTTTATATTTATATTTGACACATCTAACACCAAGATATAGCAGTAGATCAATCGGTAGCAGTAGGTCACCAAATCGGTCGAAATACGTAACGTTATTGCCTCGCTTTCTATAGGCAACCCAGTGAGTACCAGGACCATCCTTATCATCAAGATCAGCTATTGCTGATTCGGAAAAACGTGGGCCATCGGCTAGCAAAGCATTTCTCATGAAAACTCTACGGAAATGCGGTATTTTCAAAACTTTTGCATACTTGATGAGGTCATAGTATGTGAGCGCTCGGTAAGGCAGTTTTACGTAGAAGTTTTTTTTTCATCTTTTAAGCCTTTTCCAAGCCTTAAATGTAGACCTAAGCCATTTCTATGTGATTTTAAAAACAGCCCCTTTCCAAGTAAGAGTGCTTCCATTTCTTTATTATGCCTCTCACTTTCCTTTAGCTGTTTTCGAGCAACTTTAGCATTATTGTTAGCCTTGACAACTCCAGTTACACCATTAGTGATAGTGCCTATAGCCCTGAGGCCAGCAAATGCAGAATAATAATAAGGTATGGTAGGAATCCTCCAGTTTTCTGCGGGATAGGCAATACTCGAGGTATTACAATATTTTTCCTAACACCAGCTTTTTTCACAGCATCCTGAGCTCCCTTTAACGCCGAACTTATAGCTTTTCGAGCCCTACGATAAGAATGATGGACTTTGAAGCACTTTGAATCAAGCTTTTTAAAGTAGTTTTCTTCGGCTTCATTTTGTTCTTACACACTTTACTAGAATTCGTACTAGGGAATGCTCCCATGACGAGTTTGAATTTCAATTTCATGGCACTGGTAAATAGTAAAAGCAGCAGCTTTTTCCCCTAAACTACCATCTGTGGCTTTGAATCTTTGCCACGCCTTTTTAGTGAGAATTTTTTCTGCAGTGTTTCTTGCTGTAATATTTTTTCGATCCTGAGAATAGGCTATATCGTGTTGCTTGCACGCCTGATCCAATGGATTAATACCCGTATCTCCGCGAGCTAATCTCTTGGCTAGCTCAGTGCCCGGTCCACAATATTGATATCCTGGTACGTGCAGCTCTATAGGCCGTTTATTGATAAGTGTGTTTATAATTCCACAGCCTTTGCGATGATAAATGATCATAACTTTCCAAGTGCTTAACGAGGAATAAGCTTGAAAATATATGTAGAGCACTATTTATATTTTCATATTTCAGCATGCAGTCACCACGAGCTCCGAGGAACAGAATATTTAACTTCCTGTCATAAATTTCAACAAACTGATAAGCAAAAATAGGAAATTCGATGACAGATGAGTTTCAAAATATATAGGCAAACCATTTACAGTATCATGTTTCAGTCTCAGTTGAGTCAGCATACAGTAAACATGAGCTTCGTTGATCAGAATATAAAACTTCCTGTCGTAAATTTTGACGGAATCGTTAAGCAAGATAAGAAAATTTAACGCCATGGTGATTTGCTACCCGATACGATAAGAGCTGTTCTTTGTGGTCCGTCAAACTGTGGAAAAACAAACAGCTTGCGGGCTTTATTTACTCACCCCAACGGATTGAGATTTGATAATTTTTATCTATACTCAAAGTCACTGAATCAGCCAAAGTATAAGTTTCTAAAATAACTGTTGGAGCCCAAAGATGGTGTGAAGTATTTTTCATACAGCGATCATGAATCAGTCATATCTCCGGATAAGGCACTACCCAACTCCATAATGATATTTGACGACATTGCCTGTGATAAACAAGATAATGTTAAAGCCTTTTTCTGCATGGGACGACACAACAGCGTTGACTGCTTCTATCTATGCTAATCCTATGCTCAAGTTCCAAAGCACTTAGTCAGAGATAATTTAAACCTTTTAGTAATATTTCAGCAAGATGACATGAATTTGAAGCACATCTACAATGATCATGTTAATACTGATATGACGTACAATTAATTTAAAAAACTATAGGTAAACTGTTAGAGAGTTGGAAAACATGGATTCGTCGTAATAGACGAGGAAAAAGATGTTGATAATGGTAGATATAAAAGAGGATTCGATTCTTTTACTGTAAATATTACTCATGCTCATTAAGTGCGTATTAGTCTCTTGTTAACCATCAAGCGATCAACATGGACACTTTTCGTGAGAAAAAAGACGTTTTTCGGCAAGTTGAAAAAGCTAGAAAAGCTGTTTGACGTAAGCATCGATTGTTAAAGTGAGGAAAAAGAAATTTTAAAATGCAGATTGGAGAGACTTTCAAGCCTATTACTGATCCACTTCTTGAAATTATCGATGACACAAAAAAAGTCAAAAACGTGCCACTTAGCTCTGAATCTTTACTTAAAAAACGCTTCAAGCCTTTTAAATCAAAAATTCATAATACCGACGCATCAACGTTCCAATAAGCTAATATTAACAGTGATGATAAAGAAGATACTTTTTCGTCGAATGATACTATCAAAGACTATGATACCGTTGTTAAAAAAAGTGACGATGATGATTCAGCGCATGACATCGATAAAAATGAACCTATGAATCCATACTTACAAATACTTGATAAAAAGGAGTCAGAACTGGATCGAATTTATGGGATAAACAAGGAAAAAAACGGACAACAAATACTTGGTGATTTGCCTATATATTTCAAAAATAATTAAATTTAAATAAAGCATTTAAAATATTTAATCACTTATGAGTTGATGTAGTAACTTATATAAAAGCATCCTGATAAAGCATACGTGATACCAGATAATTTAGCTCAATACAAACAAATCTTTAAAACTTTAAGTGCGCATAAAAGAAAATTTGACAAAAAAAAGACGATTCGTGTATACAGCAGTAATAAATTCAATAATGTTATTGCCCCATTTTTTAATCTCACTTAAATTACGAAGAAAGGCGGGTCCATACCTTCATTTAAAATTGCTAGGATGAACATGCCAATGGACTACGTTAACTGGAACGATCCTAACAAGCTGGTCACTCGGCTAAGATTACTAGTAGCAGAAAAATCAGCCAGTAATCCTAGTCACACTAATAAAATGAATTCAATCGTTAAGGAGCTTCGTGAAGCAAGTATTATATATTGAGCATCGTTATCAATTCTACTTCAGTGTAAAAATGAGCATCGACGAGTTATCAGCTAAGTCGAAAGGTAGTAGTCGAGGTCCTCGAGGAATTGGATATGATCTCACCACAGATGGTCAATTTTACTTGGAAAATAAAAGGTTGTGCAATGTTGCACCAGCTATTTAACCTCACAATGCTGTAAATCTCACTACTTGACAGAAAGAAAAAAGTTTTATTTTGGATGAACAAGAGAAAATGAATATACTATTGAGCGATTTAAGTGATGTATTCTCAGAAACAATACTAAATTCACAGCGTGGAATAAATACAATTAACGAGATTTTAACCAAAATATCTGATATAACTCCAGAAGAATTTTAAGAGAGATGGAAGGAGTAGTGGATGAGCTTCATAAAGCTACGAGACGCAATTATCTCTGCTGAAAGTTTGATGTCCGGGGTTTGGAAGAAACATGGCAAACTGATCTTGTGGAGATGATACCTTATACTCATGAAAATAAAGGTTATAGGTATTTGCTTACAGTTATGGATGTATTCTCCCAGTATGCATGGGCTGTGCCCATGAAGAATAAAACCGGTAAAGATGTCACTGCAGCTATGAAGTCGATATTAACAGAGGGAAGAGTTCCAACTAATTTGCAAACAGATCATGGCAAAGAGTTTTACAATGTGAATTTTTAAAGTCTCATTCAAATGAACAAAGTTAACTTGTACTCGACTTATAGTAAATTTAAAGCATCTATATGTAAGCAATTCAATCGTATACTAAGGCATGATATGTGGAAAAATTTCAGCTTGCGTGGCAGGATATAAGTGGATTGACATTTTACCTAAGTTACTGACGGCCTATAGTAATCGAAAACATCAGACAATAGCTATTAAACCAAAGGATGTGTCAGCTGCTACTGAAAATAAAATTTTGAAAAAAATTTCATCAAGAACAATGGGCATGAGAAAACAACCGAAATTTAAAGTGGGAGATAAAGTGCGAATAAGAAATGCTAAGCAAGTAATTGAAAAAGGATACACACCTGACTGGTTGACTGAGGTATTCACTACAACATGAGTGTCTCTAACCACCAACTTACTATTTGAAAGATTACCAAAATCAGCCAATTTCTGGAGGCTTCTACGAGCAGGAACTGCAGAAAACCAAGTATCCTGATAGTTATCTTGTTGAAAAAATTCTTCGTCGACCAGGAAATCAAATATTCTTCAAGTGGTTGGGTTTTGACAATACCCATAACAGTTGGATTGATAATAACAAAGAAAAAAAGTGATATGTACTTTAAAAAATTATTAAAATTCAGAAGTTGTAATGAAATTGGTATAAAAGTTGTTGTGGTCTTTTAATGTTATAAATTATGTGTGCAAATGAAATTTTTTTACCATACATGGTAATGTTATATCTTACATAAGATTCATTGAGATAAATTAAAATTCTAAACATATATTGTATTGTATTATTTATTTTTTTTCACGTTAAACTAGTTTCACAAAAATAACTTTCTTTTTCTAGTATTTGTATAATTGAACATTTATTGGTTAAAAAATTCAACACTATTACCATTATGGCGAACTGACAGCTTCTTTCTATCAATAGATTTCAACAAACTATTAAATGATAGTTCATAAATCAAATATACTCAGATACTTGATTAAATAAAATTTTTGGAAGTGATCGTCTAGATCAGCGATAGCTTTTGTGCCGAATTTAGTGTTAGCTTTTCTCAGCTTTGACACTACATGACTTTGCCCCTTGATCATTTCGTTGATCTTCTTTGTTGAGAGGAATCTTCCACAGGCCAGCCGATTAAGTGCTGCTAAATCAGCCATCTGAAACATAAAAAAATTATATTGGTGCTTATAAATTAAAAAAAAAGTGCTGCCTTATATCTACTTCTTAGCTTACTTATTTTTCTCCCAAAAAAGTTACATTTCTAACATACTTTTTTGGAAACATAATAAGCTCACATTTCTCAGTAAAATACACTTGAGGCTTGCGATAGTTTTCTTCACACGCCTTTGTTTCACATTTCACTTCAAGTATGTTTACGTCATAGAGACAAAAGTGGTGGCTCTGAAACTTCACAGTAGCCTCTCAAACTGTACGTTCAACATCGTTTGATAGTTTAAACATACATAAAAACTGTTTCTGTAACAGTGGTTCAAAAAAGATCAGAATACCTTTATATCTTGGCATGAATCTTTCTGTATCTTGACAAAATAACAAAGATGTTACTCGACACGCATTTTTTCTTGTAATTGTCTATGTTCAAGACAGTTTACAGAATGTCCCGGGGTTATTACACTGTTGGTGGGGATTCCACATAACATCACGAAAATTGTACAAAACACTCTCCTTCACCTAATTTTATTATGTACAAAAATTATTACGCTTTGTTTCTGAATCCGTTTATTTGTAGGCATGTGTTTACGTAAAATGATGTTATCTATGTCTTTGAGTATAAAATATTTCAATAAATAATGACAAGTACTAAGGGCTATGCTGTTCAAATTGACTTTATTTTAAAAAACGACGTTTCGACTACTCCAAGGCAGTCCTTATCAAGTCACTAAAAATTAATATACAGCAATGGTAATATAAATATGTATATAAAGATGTACACAACAGAAAACGCACTAACAATGTATAAAAGTTTTATCTTTACTTACAATATTAAACAATAATCGCAGAGTGTCGTCAATGTGAGATGTTTATTCTACTCAACTGCGATATAGTACAATATATGGGAATTCTTTTTAAAGCTACGTGAGAACATGTGTGTGTAGTACTACAACAGTGGTGAACCTGGTGTAGTACAAAATCAGCGGTAATTTATGAAACTAAGTTTATTTTTACTTTAAAGAATCAAACTCAATATCAAGGAAAGTGGCCACTAACCGATAAAAAGAGATTGATGGATATAAATTGTTATGAATTATCAAATTATGAAAATTGTTATAAGTATTTGTTTATATAAAATTCAAAAACTGAGCTTAAACTTTGTGTATCTGTAACTTTGTTAACTGTATTATATTTTTTTATAAAAACCATTTCTGATATTAAACGCTTATAAAAATTTGGTTCATTATCTATAACTTTAAAATTATCAAAATCAAATGAGTGGCCATTGTCCTGTACATGATTGAAAATAGCTGATTCGTTCTTTTTACTTTTCACATCTCTCTTATGTTCATTTATTCTTTTTGATACGACTCGACTAGATTGACCAACATAACATTTATCACAATTTTTACATTTAATACAATAGACTGAACAAACTTTATCCTTATTTTTAATTGAGTCTTTTCCTAATTGGTTTAAAAATTTTTGTTTATTTACAGATTTAAAAATGGTTTTATAACTTACTTTATTTAATAAACTTTTGAAGTTACTATCACAATTTTTTATATACGGTAAAACAATATAGTTTTTGTTATCATCATTTAATTTTTTATTTGAATTATTATTATTATCATTTTTATTATTATAATATATAATTTTTTTTCTTCTCTCTGCGTGTTTTTTTATAAAATCGGGTGGGTAATTGTTTTCTTTCAAAATTTCATATACCTTTTTTAGGTTGTTATTGTGATAACAAGTGTCTGACAATTTAATTGCACGATCGACCAAAGAATAAATCACTCCAATTTTTTGTGACAATNTCTTGCATTTCTTTCACAAACCAGGTAGCTGGATTCTCACTGCTTTCAGTTTTTTTTCTGTAGAAAATGTATCGTGATTTCGCGTTATCAAAACTGCACTTTACATAATATCCAACACTTAATGCTTCATGGTGTTGTATTGCTCGCTCACTATTATGCACAGGTTTTAATAAACACTCAAAGTCTGCGTATACTATAAATGGTACACGATTTTTATTTATGTGATTTTAAAATTTTAAAATTTTATCATCATACCTCGGCAAGCTTATTTTACACTTACTCATTTTAACGCACTCCACCGTATGTGCTTTTAACATTTCATCAGTTGTAAAGTAACGAAGACAGCGGTCGCAAATATATATCTTATGTTGATGTTTTGTTAAAGAACTTCTAACCAACCTAGATAAGTCTTTAATATATACGTAGTGGTATTTTATATCATTATTAGCACTATTATCACCATCTTGGATTTCTTCTAAATATTCTTCTCTATCTTCTTCTACCTTATCTTCTTCTACCTTATGTTCGTCCATTGCCTCAACATTAAAAAAACCTCTATCTTTTTCTACCTCATCTTCATTCATTGCCTCAGCCTTAACGAAATGATCAAGTTCTCCGTCAATATTTTTTTGTTTCTTTGACTTTTCCTCACTATATGTGTCAATATAATAATTTTGTATAAGCACCAAATTAATATGTTTATCCATTTTTTCTGCTGTCAAGTGAAGGGGTAAAGTATTATAACTATTTTTACTTTTCTCCAAAAAATACACGTTAATAGTCACATTATTCTGTTTTTCAAATTTGGTCACTTGCTTGGGCTGCACTGGAAAACTGTTTTCGTGTTAAGTATAATTTGACACTCGTTGTGCATTTTTATTCACTGGATGTAAAGCTGACAAAATGGCCCATTTGAAGCATTGCTGATCAGCGTTCTGTACATTCACGCAACCTTCTTTTTTCTCGATAGTAGTAGGGAGTTCTATGTTAGAACTACCACTCATTGCATTGTACTTATTTACATTTACTACTTAATTTAAAATTGAGCGTAAAGTCCATCCAGAATCACGCTAATGAAACTCTTCTATATCTGTAGAAATAGGGTTCTGGACATTCGTTTTAAACTATTCATGTAGGTCTGTCGTATCAAAAATGGAATCAGATTTAGTATTAAAATATTTAACTTTAACAGTTCCTGTATTATTTTTTACTGTCAAAAACTCTGCTGCTAATACTGTATTAATTTTTGAAGCGTTTTGCTCATCGAGAATTTCTCGCACTTTTAAAATGAATATTTTTTCCGCAAACTTAAGAAATTTTATTATATCTAAATGCCTACTATTTGTTTTAACAGCCCTTCTTTTGCGATTTTTAAAAGCACTAGTAAGATCTTTTTATGTCACAAAATTATAATCGTCTTGATTGTCTAATTTTTCATCGAGCCCTGACCCTTGCACTTCTAGAATTTTATAAAATGCTGCTAAAAACGTTGATAAAAGACACTTAATATTCAACAACTTATTTTCCACTGGCGATGACAATTTTACAGACAGCTTATAGTCGGAAATACTTTTAAGCACTATTTTACTATTATCAATAAAATCTCGTATCTTGGTCATATTATCACTATGCAGCAAGTTGATATTCTATTCGCTCTATTTCACAGAAAATCACGTAACGCTCCACGGTGTTGGCGTTAGCAAAATTCTCGCGGAGTTGCTCCATTATACTTACAGCTCGCGTTAACGTACTCAAATGAATGACAAGCTGCTTGAACTTTTCTTTAATACTGATTTGCCTCTGCGAAAGCGACACGAGTGATAACTAGCGGTGACTAGCAGTTGTATATAAAAAGATGACACATCGATAGAGGGGTTTGTTAACTAATAATCGTCACAACATTAAGATGACGAAGTACGTGGTTGATGTTCAAGGCTTTGAGACCATGCACAACGAACTTTTTTTTTAAGAGGTCGCTATTATACCTCTACAAGAAAAAGCTACACCGTCAGTTTTTGTCTTTAAGCCCCCATATTCTTGGGCACAGCTCTTACCTAAGAACAAATGTGAAAATCGATGGTTGGAGTTTAATTACCACGGTCTTCGTTGGAGCTCAGGAGAAGTTCCCTACGAGGATCTAGCTACAATCTTTCGAGCCATTTTTAAGGAAGATTATGTTTTTTTTCGTAAAAGGTCTTGAAAAAATCGAATGATTGCGCCGTGTGCTATGTAATAGGTACATTACTCATAGTATGATTATACGCTTTACTAAATATTTGCATAATTTAATTATTTTTATAGGTACATTTATGATATTAACGAATGTCCAGCTTTAAAAAAAATTAGTGTGGATGATATCGAATGCATGAATCACCAATTTAATTCAGCTCATTGTGCTGTGAAGAATGCTATAACTTTATGAAAATGGATTTTAAAAGAGAAGCAACGACAAAACGATATTTTTTAGTCAACGTACATCTGATACACAATACTTGTGTAATAAATTAGTTCTTCATGAATCTATGTCAATTATTTCCATGTACGCCTCCTTATTACTGCGCCGATTTAAATTACTTTATCGTATTAACTGACTCTACTCGTTGGCGAGGTACTGCGGTGAAGAGAAGTAAGCCAGGCAATGTTGGGATACGCTTTCGGTTATGAAATGGTGTACATGTTTTCTGGCAACACGCATCACTCGATACGCCCGCTCTTAAGAAAAAAAAATGATGCTGGTACATTACACGCCTAAATAAGAAGCAAAGAGTTATTGGCCACGGCTTACACATACGTGTATCCTAGCATGACTCGTTGAACCCGCTCTTGCTAAGAAAAAAATATTACACTGGTACATTATACGCCTAAATAAGAAGTAAAAAGCCTTAGGCTACGGTTAACAAATCCGTATAGATAAGAAATAATAGCTTTAGTACTTGGCAAGGTACTGCGTCGAGTAAGCCAACGTTGGTTGCAGCTAAACGGGATACGCGATACGCTACATTCACTAATAAGAAATACACGTTCATGCTTGATCATCTTCCTCTCGTGCTGTACGTTAGGCTTGTCACCTACACCTTTCGGACTTATTCTGATGACATCGGAGCTTGATTCGCAGTTGGAAAAGCAGGGAGCTGTCAGTTTCATCCAACGTCACATTATCCGGAAGAAGCCCCATTCCCCTGACGTTACCATCCGAGTAGTCCGCACCACCCACTGCCCCTACTACCTATACCGCCCGTGCCCCTCCTCCCACCGCCCGATCAGCCTCTTCCCTACCACCGCCTCTCCTCTACCGCCCAAACAGCCTCTCCTCCCACCACTGCCTCTCCTCCACCGCCTCTTCCTCACCCACAGCTATAGCTAGAGCGTCTCTCCCCACCACTACCTCAGGGGGGAGCTGGGGGGTGCCAGAACCACCATGGTTTACCTACTGTTATTATTAAAAAAAGGTATCATATGGGTGAAACGATCCTGATCGTTGATCTAGATGATAAATATTTATTGCAAAACAATATTTTTAGATAGTAAGAACAATGAGCGTCTGTAACATTTGTGTAAGGCATCTTCATAACATGTAGATTAATACATTTTACCAACAGCTTATATGCTGCTATGAATACTTAAGAGTTGTAGAAAATATTTAGATTGTTATTATTAATAAGAATTTAAAAAGCAGACACAAACACAGAAAAGGCAAAAATTATTATTAATATATAATCTTTGATATGTACATCAATTATAGTAAGTTCGAAACAATGATAAAAGATTCTAATGAATTTTAAGTATAACTCAGCACTATGCTTTATATGTGTTAAGCTGTATAACATTTATTCGGCTTTCTATTAGTTATGTTATAACATTTTAATCTACTGTACACAGTATAAAAAGCGAAAAATAATTAAAAATTGGTTTTGTTGGAGAAACTGTTTAAAAATACAAGAAACCCCATCAACCCCCTATTTGGTGTTAAGGTACAGATAAGAACATGTACTATTACTGTTATTTCCTCTAAACGATGAGATTAAGAAATATATTCCTTCGTTACATATTGTGAAAAATGTACACCTATAAAAACTCGTTCGTAAAACTATTACTCATGGGTAAGTATATAACGAATACTGAAACTGTTTTAGCAATTAAAATGCATAAATACGAACAATCAAGTACAGATGCTCATAAAAACTTTGTTCAGTATCATTCGATTTCTTTAGACGTTTTTTTTTATTTTCATCACTGTGAAATAATTTGTAATGCCATGCGTAATTACATGCATAGGTTGTATCATACATATAGTCTCCCTACCAGTGGTTTGCATGGAATATCACATGGCTTCACCCATACTTTTTCATTAATAATTTTAGAAATAACGAACTGCGTAGTTACTACTAGAATTACGTCATACCTTGTACTAGGGCCTTTTTTCGTATAAAAAATTTAATGGAACTAATTAATAAGATACAAAATTTCAAAATATCTCAAAACTTAATTTCAGTTGCCTTTGATGTAATAAATTTTTTTCCAAGTTTGGCGGTCAGTGATGTACTGATATAAGAAATTTATCAAGGTCGCTTGGGCAGTTGGTACCGTACCTAGGATAAGGTTGGTACAAGCGTCCCTAAAAAGTCCACGCTTTTCGACGGTAAATTTTTTAGTAAATATAGTTACTTCGATTAAACCAAAGTACAAGATCAAGAAATAACTAGAAAAACACCATGAAAATATAATTGTGAAAATTGGGAGATATTGCGAGGCAAGCCAGACTAAAATTTCATACTTTTTTTCTGACTTTCTCTAAGTTAAATCATTGACCCTATATTTTTAAGAATTCAATAGATATTTTTTAAGATAAAACACAAAAAAATTTTTTACAATTTTCAAGGTTAATCAAAGATTTCCAAAAATACAGTTAGTTTTGTACCACTGTCCGTTGGAGTAGGTGTGAAATTGGAGAACTTTTAGTAGCGATTTGCAAAAAAATTAAGTGGCTGACCCCAGTATTTTCTTATTGCAAATAAATTGGAAGTATTTTATGTTTATAATTTCAGAGGTTTTGATCTAGCTAATAAAAACCAACCAAGCCACCTTTATAAAGCCTACTTGCAATGAAGTTATTTTAAAAGAAATTTTACAAATACTTGGAACATGCTTAAAACAGAGTTAATTTTAATTTCTAGACATAACCTTCTCTGCTAAAGATGAACTCACAATGGCCGATTTTATTACCCCACTCCTAGCCGAAATTTTCAAGAGCCACTTGAAATAAATCATTGTGCAACTAAATTTGAGCAAGTTATTTTTTTGGTATCCGTACGTTGATGATGTTGTGGCTGTTGCAATGGCACAAATTAACTACTAGATTTATTCTTCAAGTACATTACCACGTTACAGAAAAATATTTAATTTACAATTGAACGAAAAAGCAATCAAAAAATCAATTTTTTGATTTAACCATACAAAAAGTGAATAACTATTATAATCGGTTACATTACAGTATTTTCCACAAACCCACTTATACAGACACTGCAAATACATACATAGACTCTTTATTCGTGCATTTTTACGTTTAATATCCGCATGCTACAGCTACATTCAATAGACTTCTTTCCATATCAATGATCTAAGACATTTACAATTAAGAATTGAAAATTTGTTAAAACCAGCATTTTTAAAGGTAGCTGTGGACAGGGAATGGGGTTGACGGTAGGGAGAGTTGTCTTCGAGTAGATCTGATCGACTGACAACATTGATCAACAGGAAAAGCACCCTGTGCTAGAATCCTAGGTATGGAGGGACATAATTTCTGCTAGATTCCTATGCCAGAGCTGGAGCTAGTGCCACTGTAGAGTAACAAATTATAAAACGAATAGTGTATAGTAACGGTTACCATCCAATGGTTAATGATAACTTAATTAAAAAAATAAGATACAAAATGGCTATAAAAAATGTATTTCCCTCGCCCACAAAAAAAACAATTTTTATTAGAAACAACGGGAGGCTTTTAAAAGAAACAGAGAAACATTTCCATCAGTACAATATACAAAAAGCCTTCAAATCTTATAAGAGATCCGATACTTCTAGCTGTGCTAGGCATCTAATTAAGTTTAATCATACTTTTAATGATAAACTTTAAGATTTCATATGTATATTATATAAGTACAAAATGAGACTTATGAGAAGCATTAGAAATAAGGAATAGAAAAATTCAGATGTTTGACTGAATGACATGTTAAAATTTAATAATTTTACTTTTACTAAATCTATATTGTTTATAATGTATCTATGTTAACTATGTACAATGAGTAGGTAATTTAATGATCCATTAATGTATTGTGATTTTAATCGTGTACATTAAGAATGTGAACGGAGTGTATTAATCAGTATTGTTGTGAAAGCGTCTGAAGAAGGTACTATAATCCCAAAAATATTGATTTGTACTATCTAGCTTTTGTAAGGCTTTACTTACTCTGGTTTGTATAGCAGATGTTCTGTTGGCTCTCATCCTACTAATATAACATTTTTTTTGGCGGTCTGAAACTTAGGTTTGGTTTTTCTTTAATTCTTGTTTATCTTCTGTATGGTTTAACGTAAGTATGATTTTTAATGAAATAAATATCGTATCATTTATGCAATGTGATATTTTATTTATAGTAATAATACCCTTAAAGGTAGATCTCAATGTTGTCTAGTCGTTTTTTCGTCATATGCACTAATCTGACGTTTTTTTCAACCCTTTTACACCACCTTACAAATACGCTGCTGTGATATAGTGTGATGGGACTTTTTAGATATATTTTTGCCCTCACTTCCCGTAACAGTGTAAGCGTCTTACATCTTGTAAATTTTGTTCTGTGATTACAATTTAAGATGGCTTACAATGAAATCAAAATACCTTAAGTATTAACAAAACAAAAAAAAATTATACTTGAATATAAACCAAATTAACTCTAAAATGTTTAACTTAAACTCTTATAAAAAGCGATACAATATTAATGAAAAATGTTACAATACTTTTCAAAATATATCTTAACTACTTGTATGAAATTAGAAATCGAAAGTAGGAATGATAAGCTTCTTAAGAATATCGAAAAAACTTGTGTGTGCCACGTTATTTTTTGGTATTAGCTATTGAAAAGGTGATTGTGTATTTAAAGATACAGGTAACTTGTGCTATGGCAACGTTATGACAAGATTTTTTTAGGTCTGATGGCCTGATGTCACGCAATCCAACAGTACACGTGGGATGAGCCATCGTAAATAGCATAATCTTCTTATTTTATTTTTTGATTTAAGACGCTTATCACAAATGACTAGCTTTAGTTTTACTTTTCATTGGATAACTAATACCTTATTAAAAAAAAAAAAAAAAAAAACCATCTGAGAAAACTCAGAGCAACTGACAACTTTTTGGATAGTTTGATTAACTTACGGGGCTCATCGTATCTGCGTGCTTTGTTAAGAGTCGCCCAACTGTTTTGAATTCTGCTTGTTTTAAAAAGGCAGTTTATAAGCCTTTAAGACAATTAAGACATTACATTTAAAAATTGACTCTTTAAATATTGCATCCTGCAAGTCTTTCATGACGGAAAATCTTTTCAGGAACTCCTTTGTTGAAGGAAGGATGCATGTTTCAATTTCACAAGGCAAATTATTAATTGAGCATGAAATAAAATTTAATTGATTAAATCAAAATAATACAAAGCTCTCATTTAATGTCTTTAGTACTAAGATATTTTAAATCGTATATTTAGCTGTCAAGGATTAAGTCACGATGGTTTAAGTATTTAAAGCGTTGCTAGATCGGTTCTGTTTCGATATTAATGTGCACCTCATAATCTGTTAGCATAGCCTCTTGTATTAGGTTATCTATCTTTTTAAATTATCAGACAATAAGAAATCTTTCCTCAATTCTAACTCCTTTGCTTCTAACAATAAAATTCAGTACTAAGACTTGTAGAAACCTCACAAAAGTGACAAATATGATAATGGGTCAAATATACTAAATTTCTCATTATCTAAGTAAATGCTGAAGCCTTTTGCCACTTACTTTCTAAGAGATAGTAAGTTTAAATACATTACATTATTTGGCTTCATCATTTCTTTGTCTTTTTCGTATCAACGAAAGTTACTTATTTTCTTTGATCTTTATGTTACTTTATCATTTTTATTCACACCGCAATTTAAAAAAAATTCTATCTTATTAATTGTGCTAAAATATAAGTATATGATGAGATAAAACATCTATTTTTCTCTCTTTTGACGGCTCAATGATTCATGTGTTCTGATGCACCGGAATCAGCTACGAAAATTATTGGTTTAGTATTTTTATGTTGAGTACGTAGGCCCGGCTAATTATTTTTAAGAAGGTCTATCAACTCACTTTTTTAAATAATTAATTTTTTGCTTTTTATAACTTGGTTTTTTTTAATCTTAATCATGCATATTTATACTGCTGCTTTAGCGATAACTCATACTTCTACCTCTACCACTAACTTTTCTTTTCCTCTATCATTTTCTAGCTTTGATCTCTTAGGTTAAGATGAGGCATAGAAAGTACTGCTTCATCTAATAATATCTCCTTTGAATTTCTCCTAGTTCTAACTTTTACATAAGTTATTTCTATCATACCTTTTTCTAACCTAAATTTTTTCTATCTGTTCATTGGAGTGATAGGATGCTGCTGCCAGATAACTTCACATCGTCTGCATTTTAAACATATATCCTATGTCCCAGTGCAGTCTTTTCACTTATAGCTCTTGGTGTCATATCATAATCATAGCTAGTTTGATCTCTCTTCTGTAAAACTATTAAAGGCTCCAGCAGGCTACTGCTCTTGCTTCTGAGCATTTTGGGCTTTTTGTAGTTACCTTTTGTGGTATGATATAAGTTTTTAAATAATTTTGTTTCAAGTTTTAGCTGGTTAAATTCATGTTGATGAATTTAATATGTTTTATTTTTGGCAAGTTTCTAACTGAGGCTTCAAAAAGTACTTTCCCAATTTTAAGTCTGAAAAAAGATGTAGAATGTTTAAGCTGTAGTTTAAAACTAATTTCAAAGTATTTAAGCTAATTCTATATTTCTATTTTCGATTTGATGGTGTTTTGTTTTGTCCAGCTGATAATAGTATTTTCTTACTGTCGTTGGACTTTTTTTTTCTGAACTAACTAAATGAGACCTTTTATACGGACTACTTTTAAATAATACATGGGGTCTAACCTCATAAAAATAAAATATAATACTCTCGTTTTTTTTCTTCTAACCTTTCCATATCTGTCTCTTGTTTTAGTCTAACTTTTTGTCTATTACATGTAAGAAATTTGTGATTGTTAGTTAAGGATTTAAATAATCAATGTATAAAATTATGTTAAGTTTTTAAATGAATGCATTGTCACACACTCTAGTACCATCACGATTGGACACGTCGATGAGTAATTATATATTATATGGTGCGTTTTCCACAAATTATATTTAGCTCTCTTTTCTTTGATTGTTTGACTTCCTAATTTTTTATTAAAGTTAAAAAAAAATTTTTTTTACGTATGTAATGTCATATACAAAAAAAAATTTTATGCACCTTGTCTTAAAATTGTTTAAATAATTCCCTATTTTATCTTATCTATACCTTGACTTTATTTTCAGTTCTTTCGAATCTTTTTTTTACTGATTAGTACGTGTAAGACATGTCTTGACTTCTTAATAGATCTTATCCGATATGCTTCTGTCTTTTTTTCTAACTTCCTTCAAGGTTCATAATTGCTCTAGCTTTTTCTCGAGTTTTTTAACATCTCCTTCACCTCTGTAAAATTGTCTTGATTTATAAGATCCTGTTTAGAAATATTTTACTACCTTATCTGGTTTCATTCTACTTAAATGTAATTCTTTTAAAGTCCTTTATTTTCTAACGTACTATTAACCTTTCATTTCATTGTGATCCCAATGTAGCATTTGACTTAGTTATGTCACTTTTTAAAGAAAATTATAGGACTTAATAGTACCGTTGCATCTAGCTTCTATCATCTCCGTTTATTGGTGTGGTTCATCATGATCCAGACAGTCCCTTAGTTAACTTCTTTTCTTAGTTTTTTCTACCTGCCTTGACTAATTGTCGTTTCTATCTGCATTTTTTCCAACTGCTATAGCCGTTATTTTACTTTGAGTGTACATGTCAAGAAATGAATTTTTATTTGTATGGTATGCATCAGCAATTCTCAGTAAACGATAACGGGAGATTGCATCGATTTTAAACATTAATGTGTAATCACCATGTTCATCGAACGGCAACTGAAAAAATTGTTTAAACTTTATAATTTATGTGTACTACGTCCCTGTAATGTGTATTAACAAATGTGCAAGAATCTCAGACAGTAACTAATTTAAATTTACTTTATTAAAATTCCAGAGATACTAGAAGAGTTTCATCGCCACCAGATTTCCAGACAACTATATCTCTCATTCACGTCATAATATTTTTAATGTGAAGAACTATTTTAAAAGTTTGGTTAAATGTTTGTTTTTTCCAAGTTCATTGACGCACAATATCAAAACATCTCAAAAACTTCAGTGAAACTAATAAAAAACTTTGATATTAATAATCTATAGTTTTATTAAAAAAAAAAAAAAGGAGTTTTATTACAGTACTTAGAGATTTTTTAAAAACTTTTAAACAGTCATCATGTGCTCCTTATTTGTGATTAGTATTCATTTTAAATAATATATTATTAATTATACTACTCTCTTAGTAATTAATGTATGTAAGTGTAAGTTGACTTTTAAATATCTAATTAATATATGATATAAGTCAAATATATTGAGATAAGTAACATTGCGAGAATACGTAACGATAACACAATATGTATTATTTTAAAAATCCGTTAACTAAAACAAAAATCAGTTTATTAACACTTGCTAATGCTTTTAAAAAAAAAGTAGCAGCAATTTCCGTAGGGTCGTTATATTTGAAACATCATTATTTTTTTTTGTTATCCTAGTTCTGATTTTTTCATCTATAATTTCTTATTCTATTAGCTATTTGAATTTCAATTAATTTTTTTGCCTCATTAGTTCTATCTTTTCAGATTAAATATCACTGATCACGTCTTTTTTGTTATCTTTTTGTTTCGCGCAACTTGTACTTGTACCAAATGTTATCTTTTCAAGCTCACTTCTTCTACTTCAGTTAGTTTTTCTAAGAATCATTTTAATTTCATTTAATTTTTTTAACACTCTTATGATTTTTATCAACATTTGTTTTGTTTGCTTTCTATTTCGATTTAAGTGACAATTAAAGTTCCTAAATGTGTACAACGTGCAGTTCAATACTCTCTATAACGATGTTATCCTAGGCGATTCTTTTTTTTTAGTCTTGTATCAAGCAAAAAAGTTAGTGACATTTTTAATAATCTTTTAGTATCTTGTATATACATCGTTAAAGCTTTGACTATTTTTAAAGATGTTTGAAAAAAAACTTGTTTGTACAGATCCAGCTTTAATTTGGGAACAGAAGGAGTTGAATTAGTTGTTAAATGTATGCTTAAATATTTAATAGTATAATTAAACAAGGGTTAAATAAAAAAATTCGAATGTGCAAGCACGATAACTTCTTAAATGTTTGTCTGTTTAATTAACCTGCTTTATCTTCATATTGTTCATGTGTACAGCGATTTTTGTAGTTTTTTACCAAAAAGTTTTGTGCAATGTGTTGCTGCAAAACATTCATTTTTATTTATAACCCAAAAATCTAAATAAAATAGTTCAAACATAATTTGTTTTAATAAAGTTTTCTTGGATCCAGAAATTCTGATGTACAGGGGAATTCTGAGAGGCTTAAAAGCCTTTGTTTTGAAAGAGATTGGACGCTGATTATCAAACTCCAGATAATAAGAAATGCTATGCGAATTTCGTGAATAGTTGCTGCTCGATAATTCAGGCCGTTTTATTAATTATCTTCCGTTTTTTAATATACCATCTCTTTCAGGTTTTGACCAAGCTGCTATTAGTTCCTAGGAAAACATGGAGTTACGATCAGTGGTAACCCTGCCCTTCAACAGACCTACAATGTGTTAACAAAAGATTATGAGACTTTTGGCCACATATCACTTGTACCTGTCAACCGACTTAAACCAGAGTGGGTAGCCTACATTCAATATTACCTAGTGGCTTGTGACGATTCTAATAAATGAAAATATCCGTAGTCTCTAATGTGTAAATCAAGAATCGTCATGGTTTTTTGCTCAATACTTCTATAATACCAGGCTCTAACCTCCTTGAAAACATTTGTGCCATCCTAATTAGATTCGAACGTCACGAGGTTGTACGTAAGATGGTAATAATGTTTCGTTAATTTTTTAAAGATTGCCATGACCGTGATTGGTAACAAGTTCTTTGGCACAAGTCTCCAGACGTCTTACCAACAATCTATCAGTTAAACACTATCAGTTATGGCACTGGTTCGGCTTCACTTCTTGCGAGCACTTTCTATGCACATTTGCCTCTTGGAACTTTGATAATTTAAATGTATTAATATGCCAATGGTCTTTTTGTTGGAGCTAAGATCTCTACAAAAAGGCTTAAGAACTTAAAATCGTATTGTTGTCAGCTGGAATATAAACTACACAAATAGGCATCCAAATCGTACATGCTGCTAAACCAACTCAGCCCAAAGACCACCCCATGTATAAGGCTTGCTATGCTTATGAGTGCATTTGTATCAGCTTGAAACATGCTCTGGAGCCCCACATTGGACACCTTTCTGTTGAAAGTCACAGCTTGTGACGGTAAGAAGCTGATCACCAAGCGTCACGTGGTATCGAATGAAGCAGTGTTCTAAGCTGGAACCATCCACTACTGCTGGTCATCACGCTGCTTTGGCTAGAGTTTAAATCGGAGTTCCTTAGAGTCAGCCTACTACGCATCTCAAAATGGCACTAAGCAGACTCTCCATCTCAGCGATAGTTTCATGGTTTTTGCGACGCTTCTTAAAATGCTTATGCAGCTACCACTTCTGCCATTGTATGCAACAAGTCCTCATCAAACTTGAATCTTGTAATAGGAAAGTTCCAAGGCGCCTCTTTTAATACTATGAGTATACTACGTCTAGAGTTGTGCGCAGCTCCCCTTCTCACACAACTTACAAGTTTCTCGAAAAACACCTCTTTAAATATGGCCTGGCCTGGCAGCCACCCATCAAGTTGAAAGACCTATGTCAAACATACATTGTTACATTGTTGCCTCAGGAAATGTAGCGTCACGTAGCATCCAAGAATAACCTGTCTTATTATACCTTAAAAAAAGTCTCAATCAACAGCAGACAAATTGGTCAAGAAATCTAGTTGCATGCATGAAACTTTACCTGCTACATGGACGGACTAGGCAACTAACTTTCTGAATTAACTAGTTAAAAGAGCAGCTAGTTAAATCAAAACGAATTAATTCAAAACAACAGTCTTACATCTCCTATGAATGGCTTCCTTAAAAAATCACATTGTTTACTTACCAAATACCTTCAAATATTAATTACAAGAGCACAATAGTAAGAAAAACGGATGAAGTTATCAACATTTAATTGAAATACGAACAAACACGAAAGCACAGAACTCACATCTTTGATATTAGTTTTCAGAAAAATAGAGTGGGTATCTCATAGCTAGCCCCTCTATGCAGAGGATTTATTAACCACGTCCGAATAGTACACGGTCTATCTAGCTACTCCATTAAATATAATTAAAAAAGAGTAAATTATGACTATAAATATAACAAAGAAAGATATACAATTAGGGATTAAATTCGTCATTAACTAAAACAAGAGATAATGTGTCACCCTGTCAAGGCCCTATGAGTAATAAGTTAAAAAGTAAACATTCAGGACCTACTGAGATCTCAAAAAACGAGAAAACGAAAATGTTACAAATAATATTAATAGATCACTTAGCAAAAAAGTATACAACAACTGCTAACGCCACTCATACATTTGACATAACTTCTGCATAAATAAATAATAGAAAAAGAAACAGACACTCTCATGCACTACCTATAAATAAGTATCACTTTTTTGCTTTCACTGCTACCTTAACTTTTGTGTTAACAATTGTTAAAAGGACATAACTTTCCTTATTTTTCTTTGTTTGATGTGGTCCAAGATGATCGCGCTAAAAGAAAAAATTAGTAGATGAGCTATAGTGATTTCCACATATGGTGATCCAAGCACAACACTTCTTCCTGCAGTGACACTTCTTGTGGCAAGCTTCTGGCCCCGAAGGCCCCTGTTTGCGGATTAATTTGTCTTTCTCTGCAGCCAATGAGAAAGTGAGTCCTTACTTAATTTTGTGCATGTTAGTTGAGTTTGCATGTGTTACCTGAAATGGGGCTTCACATGATAGTTGTATGCATATTTTTGAAGTAAAACTTCTTTAGGCGTGCCTTATATGTAGAGTCAACCTACGAGATGAGGGAGCGAGCCAGTGAGCTGAGCAAACACTGCCGTGCAAATAAGTATCTACACATGTTTGTGCGTATACCAGCCAGCGCTAATTATTCCTCTGGCTCTCTTTCTCTCTCTTCATCCCTCTCGAGTAAAAACATCAGGGGTCATGCTTTCAAACGACCCAAGCTGGAATGCCTACGTAGCGGCTATTTTCTTACAAGTTCATGGGGTTCACTGTAGGTTCTGATATCGAGCGGGAATCTTGACAAGTCCCTTGAAGGTGACGCTAGCATTTGGCTTAACAGTGCCTTACTTTGATTATGCATGTATGGTCCATAGAAGGTTATCAGGGTATCTTGATATGAAATAAGACAGACTTTGTAATACCGTTGTTAATTTTATTTTAAATTGCAAGCGTGATGCGTCACTGTATCAGTTCTATGCAAGTGAGGGTAGTTGTGCCCAAGCGTTAGACGTCAATATTTTTTAATGGTTGTAACATACAAAGTATTGAGCAAGCAAGAGCTTTGGTACTTCGACAATCTCTTTTCACTGACGCACAGTGGTCCAAGAACCACGAAAAATTCTCAAAATTCGTGCTTCCAACGAATTTTAACTCAAATTGAACGTTTTAAAGCTTATTTTGTTCCTCAGAACTTAAGCTACAAGGATCCAAGTCCCTCGAACGTTTTACTACTCTTAATGTATATGTATTTCAGGTATATATACAGCAATTTTTGCACCCGTCTTCTGCTAACTTTAAGATATGAGTGTTTCGGGGTTTTCTGATTACGAATCTGAGGTAAAATTTTTGATTCAAAGATGGTGGATCCAAGATGGCGGACTAAACTGTAAAAAAATTTTTTAAAAATGCCTCACAATCTCTGCCTTTACTTAATTTTGACTTGATTGAGGTTTTTTTGGCTTACGTTACTTCTTACATCGAAACCTACAATGATTCTATTCTCTAAGAGAACTGATATTAAAAAATGTATGCATGTACTTATACAGGTAAAATTTCAGTAATTTAAGAAATTCCGACGTTCGGATCAAATTTTAAACTAGTCTCAGATGTCCTAGTGAGTTAAACTTCTATGTTAGTGTTTAGTATCGAAAAACAATAAATGTAAGGTTACGAAATAATATTCAGGATACAATATGGTGGCTGATACAAAATGGTGGACTGTCTTTTGTCTCACAACGCATGAGACATGGGGTTTAAAGGAAAAGGTACTGAGTATATAACATATGAATAGAACATAATCCGTTCACAATCTAATAATGGTATAAATAAACATTTTAAGAAATACATATTATTTGTGAAGAGAAACAAATTTTATATTTACAAGTATCTGTTTCTTAACAAAACCGTTATTGTATGATGAAGAACTCTGGTACTTAAATAATTCATCACTTTTATCATTTATCAATGTAGTGAGGGTGGCATATTGTACCAAGAATAGTTGGCCACGTAAATTTCCACTGCTCTTAAAGAATACACTCCGAATTCCTTAAAGTCGAATTGCTTACCAGATGATACAATGGCCAGAAAAAGCTTAAAACGTCTTAAAAGTTCCGCGTTAAGCCCTGAAATTAAGTTCGTTTGTCTATATTATACTACTTTGGAATTTACATTTTAAGAAAAGAATTGGTAAGGAATAGCTTTAAACCTTTAACTTCAGATACAGCATCAACATCATTAAAAAGTTCTCAAACTGTGTTGCTGTTGTTAGAATTACCCGTGTCTTGAGTCAGCGCATCGACTAGTATTTCTAGCTTCTTAATGAGACCATCTTTAATTAATTTTTTTATTCTTTGCACGATTTCTTGATTCTCCTTTTTTACTTTGATTATAAAATTAATTGTATAGCCTCATACGTTACAGTCATAGGTGAGTAAAAATAAATTTTGTTAAGTAATTGTTTTAAGGTCAATAAAGCCTATGTTTCTTCACATTAATTATAGAAGGGTTAAACGATCTTGTTATATTAAAGCACGTCTGATTGTGATAATTCTTGTAGATATAGAGCGCGCGGTGCCTCAGTCAGCTAGGTCGTGGATTGGCACGTGGGAGACCGTGGTTCGATTCCCGGCCAGTGCGACTTTTTCGGGCAAGTGCCTCTGTGATTTTTCACATGTGCTTTTTCTCCACGCAATGCTCCTCGAGGAGGGTTTAGGCAACCTTCTCGCAGCAAAAATTGCCTAATTTTCCCCTACCCTCCTCCCAGTAATGGGAGGTCTCCCATCCCTTTTCTTTTTCTTTTCCTAAGTGCTAAGTGCCCATAGTAGTGTCCTTATTAAAGTAGCCGAACGTAGAGCACTATAATATTAAAAAAAAAAAAAAAAAAACTTGTAGACACAAAATTTTTTTCTCTTAGTAGATAATATGTTTTTCTTAGAATATTTCTTCATGGCATTATTAGATTACAAACGGATTACGCTCTATTCATATGTTATAGTCTGTTTATCCTTTCCTTTAAGCCCTATCTTTCATGCGTTGTGAGACAAAAGACAATCTGCCATTTGGTATCGACTGCCACACTTCATTTTGAATATTACTTAGTAACCTTACATTTATAATCTTTTGATACTAAATACTTACTTAAAAGCTCAGCCTACTGGGATATCTGAATTAAGTTCAAAATTAACTGAAAGTCGGAATTTCACAAATTACTGGCACTTTATCTGTATATGCGCATATATTTTTTAATATCAGTTCTCCAAAAGAATGGAATCATAATAGGTTTTTATGTAAGAAATAACAAATTAAACCTCAATCTAGTCAAAATTCAGTTGAAGCCGATATTGTAAGGCATTTTCTGGAAATTTTACTAAATTTCAGTCCACTATCTTAGATCCACCATTTGCAAATCAGAGAATGTGACCTTAGATTTGTAATCAGTAAACCCCAAAACATTTACATATCAACGTTAGCAGAAGACAGGTAGTTTTTAAAAATTTTTAATCAGTTTGGATCCGCCATCTTAAAATTTTAAATTCTGACCTTCGATTTGTAACCAGTGACCCCAAAAAACCCTGTACATCCATTTTTGTGAAAATCGGTTTGTTTTAAAAATTTTGTTTACCATCTTTGATCCACCATCTTAAAATTTAAAATTTTGACTTTTTATCCGTGATCAGCGATTCTAAAAACCCTTTATTTACCAATTTTTGTTCAAATCGATCAGCTTTAACAACGCATAATGTATCCAGATTATTTTGACTATCGAAAAATTGCTGAATATATACCTGAAACACATATACATCAAAAATAGTGAGACATCTGATGGACTTGGATCCTTGTAGTTTAAGTTCTGAGGAACAAAATAAGCTAAAAATTGTTTCATTTAAGTAAAAATTCATTCGAAGCACGAATTTTAAGAATTCTCCGTGGTTTCTGGATTACTGTGCTGTGGATAAGGAGCTACGGCGTTTTGAGCGTCTTGCACAGTCTAATTTTAATGCGCCAAGTGCCTTTCTGAATTGTTATGTGACATCATTTTTACAACATGCTCTGAAGTATTGGGACCAAATTTTTGCACGCATCAGGCGAAGGGGCCTGCTTGAGTCTTTTGAAGAAACATGCTACAAGCACTGACTCCTGCAAATATCAAAATTTATATAAAGCAGTTACTTGTTCATGTTATTCTGATTTTTATGCAAAAGTAATGGACTATTTATAGTGAGTTGATAAATGCGTCTATAAATTATACTGCTAATCATTTTCTTATTTAGTATATTACTGCTGTTGTTAGCGATTTATACAAAGACGATGTAATATATGCGTCTTTGTAAGTGAAACATTTATGTATTTTTTACGATTTGTATTGATATTGAAAAGCCTTTACCATACGGGTGCATGTAACGTTTGGTATTATTAAATCTATTAAACTCAAACACAAACTCGCATGCACATAATATAATAGTGCGCCGCAGTTACTCTATTCATATAAATAATATATCTCCTATCTTCATAGTACTCTATATAGTCTATGCACAGAGTAAGTATACCTTCTTCTGTACAGTGAAAATCGTAACGTGGCTGTAATGCTGGCTCAATTGGGCCTTTGCTACAGCAAAGGTACTGTCATGTAAATATTGTCTTACACAAATCATCGCTTGATCTCTTTCAAGTCTTTAAAAAACATAGTGAAAACCGTTTTATTTCTACTATTCATATTTTTATATGCATCTATATATGTGAGAAAAAACGTAAGTAAAATGTTAAATACGTATAATACGATAACTTAACTTTTGAAAACAGAAAAAACGCTGTTTCTCAAAAGGGAAGCAAAATCGATGGAACATAACGATTTCTACAAGCTTTCTAAAGGAAATCAACAGAAAAAAAGTGCATAAATATATTGAGATTGGACTATGCACAAACATAACCTTAATTATTTGTTTTTTTGACAGTATCTTAAAAATAACAAGTAAAAAAATATTACTTTTGTATACCGTATTTAAATGATTGATACAGATATTTACAAAATCTTCGAAAAGTTTTCGTCGCAACATAAGCTGTCGAAATTTGGAAAACAGTCATATCTCGAAAAAAAAGCTAGATACACCCAAAATAAGTATTTTTACAAATAATCGTAGTAATTATGAAAATAACAAGGCATACTTCAAAGGCAAAGCTACAACCTTCAGATCCTACCTATGTCTTGATTTATTTTCTGTTATCTATGGTATATTGTAAAAAAAAATTTTTACATATCAAATGTACGAATAATAACTTTAAATAAAAGGAACTTTGGTCATACATTATGGGACAGAAGAACTTTCTTTCGGCACAGTACGGTAAAAGTTTTTGTTTTATTTTGTATTACATGATTAATAATTCGTACATATATAACATATATTATAGCAAACATAGAAGTTCTTAGAATACTCGAATCTTAACATCAGTAGTATATTAAAGTACATGTACTTTTGCACGCATGTCCTAGTATACGTAAAAATATTAAAATTTTTTGCTATTTTAACACAAAATTTTTATAAGATCGTTAGAAATTTAGAGTACTCTAATTTTCTTAGTTTCTATAATAGCAGGTTTAATAACATTTAAGTTGAAAAATTGACTTGTGCTGGGGGTCCCGAGACTCACACCTGGTTTTTTTTGTCTAATCGTGTACGTTACATGATAAGTATGTTAATGTGGTATGTTAAGTGATAGTTAAATAACTCTTTAACATTTTTTATTTTTATTTTGGTGCATCAATTTATTTAATACAAATACTGTTAACTTACGAAACATCGCGTGATTTACAAAATAATTCTGTAAAATATCTAACCGTTAAAGTACAAGTCATTTTCTCATTTCTTTGTTATTATGGTCATGGTCTTGAACTACAAATAATTACATATTAAAGTAAAGCTTTTTTATTCGGTCGAAATTGTAAGGGGCACACATAGATCTGTAGGCTTTGTTATAATGAGCAAAAGGAGTAATCCATTCTAGAAATTTCAATGGTAGATAGTCTGTCATAACAGTGACTTTTAAACCTAATCTCTTAGGCCACTTTTGTTTCAGATTTCCAAAACCAAATATCTTTATAGCATTTTTAAAATCCTATCGTAAAATACGTCCTTTCTTTGTAAACTTTATTTATCCTGAGTTCCAGGTTAGTCTATGGTAATAGAGTTCAAAGAATTTATTTTTATGTTTATGCCTTTGACGTAACTTTCAAAAGACAAAAAGTGCTTCGAAACTAAGTACTTGTATTTCTGTAACGGTAGCACTGAGTAGAAGTATGGTTAACACTCTGAGCACATACTTATTAGCTGGTCTCTTTAAACCTTGCATGTATAGAAAATATTCTTACTTGGGTAAGATATTGGTAAGAAGGTGCATCGCGAGAATTATCAACACTTATTACGTTAAAGTCTTGTATTTAAGATACCGCATTCATAAGGCATAGTCACGCGTGTTTTTCTGTCAAGGCCTTGTTGTGTATTTCCCAAGGGCACTTACCTTGCTCACTATTTCTTTTTCTTGGCCCTAAAGCACCTTGTTACAAGATGCAGGAAGATGGAGCCCAGAGTCTTACCTGCACTTCCGTACATTACACATCTGAGGCAACGACGTTGTTACCCAGGACGATACTGACTTTTTAATTTTTACAGTGTTGAGTATGCAGACTTCTTTGAAATCGTGTGGATGTGTGCGCGTGTGTGTGTGTATGTGTACTGTACTGTGGTCTGTTGTCTGTGGTGTTAATGTTGTTAAACATTCCAAATTTTTTCTTCCATTTAATTGTAGGGAGCTGCTGCTCTCTTTCCAGATATATTTTTGCTCTTTCAATTATTCAGCCACCTCTCATGGTGTACCCAGTGTATAACATGTTACTCATGTATTAGCATTGCCTTAAACTACGGTAATGTATAAAATTTCCGTGAGTAAGGTGTCTGCTTAATCCTACTTCACATGAAACAGCGTTTCTCAGCAGTATAATGCATTTGGAAATCAACATTACGTTATTTTGCGTAGAGTCCTTATTTCAAAGTCTTAGATACGTTGATTTGTGCATTTATTTATTTATCAAACAAAAATTTTCATGCAATTTTGTTATTATCATATATCAGGATTAAGGTAAAAACAAAACTTTTTCTTGTCTGCGTCCTATGGGCTGCACCACCCCATACAGTCAAGTGACTCCCTGTCCTTGTTTTCCTTTATTCCTTATTATTATTATTCTTGTTGTTATTATCATTATTATTTTTATTATTATTATTTTTTTTTTCCGAGGTCGTCCAGAATGCCTTTATGCACGATAGAAGGGCGTAGGAACCCTCATCTGTGTGGGACTCGTTATAACTATACCCACTAAACTGACATGACCTTTCTCCTGGGACACCCAGCTCGGAATCTGCTCTCGCATTTACACTTCAAGCTGGGGCCACGGAAGCTTAGGCCCCGATTCCGGCTTCTTTCAATGTTTCGTTACCAACACGACTTGTCACTTTTGCGTCCTCTAGGGTATTTTATAGTTTCTGTCATGCATCAAAGTTGCTCTTCTCCGTTTACTTTGAGGAAAGGAGTAAAATAATAAGCAGATGCTCCCCAGCGCGAGCCCAAACCTAGTCACCCCCAACAAAGGCGCAAGGAGCGCACCCACTGCAGAGCCCGTGGGGTGGAAACCTAGGCCACCGAGGTACAGCTATTCATCAGTAGGAAGATGATATAGCGAAGCGACCCTCAGGGCAGTGGAAGCGAAGCACCAGAAAGCAACTCTTGGCACTTATTCTCGTTGTCTCACAAATTTCAATTACGTGTCATGACCAACAGCAACTCTATCACTTATCTAAAGGACTGCAGTCACCTCTGTGCTTGGATTTGTACTGTTTGCGTGGTCAGAACTGCTGTCAATTTTCGTAATTCTTCTGAAGTATCTTCCTTTTCGGTAATCGTTCCGTAATAAATTAAAAGTAGGGCCCCGATAAAAAAGGCACTTATATGTAAAAAAAAACGAGTCCAACTTTCATGATTATTAGCCGTGCCGTTATGTATACATGTAACTTTAAATTCTAATCTATTTTTGTGCTTGTTAATACTAGGCAAGCACGTGGGCCTTTCTCATAGTCTGGGTGTATCTTCAGCTTGTAGGTTTGTCCTGAAGTGCTCTAGCCCACAAATTAACCTAAAAGCCCCGTGTATTAGAAGTGTAACGACCCTGTCTAAAACTCCCTTATCTTTTAATGTTTTGTCTAACTACTCTAAAATCCGATCAATGTCATGTTTGCCATTTCAAATATACAGTACGAGGCCTTTTCTCTACATTTAACGGAGCTGCTATGCATATATTCGTGACGTTAGCAGTTCAGCCTGTTTAAGCAGTAGAATGACCGTACCCTTTAGTGACATTGTTTTATGCTTTAAGCCATGGCACTAAATAAATAGTGGCTTCTCTTGTACTGCTGTAAAAACCCAAAGGTTTGATGCATGAAATTGTACCTGGTACGTGTTTTGCAGAGACATGCTGTGCTGTACTACAAGCCTTGCTGCGAACTCGTTATGCCGCTTTTTCTCCCTTATTGGATACATGTGGTCACAGATAAATAGTTTACGCAGTTTCTTACAGCTAAAAACTTAAAGAGCCAGTATGGCCATAAGCAAGTTGATTTTCTTGTTGATGATTATATATTAATGCTTTTGCAATACATAATCATGAGTATGTTAACTGCTTACGTCTTTGTGCTTTATCAGTAAGTGTCTAATTCTATATAAATATGCAGTCTATATCTTGCAGTAGCATGCTTATGTAATATATAACTGATTGCTCTGCGTTAAAATTGTTAATTTATACATGTCTATTATTTTGAGCCAACTTGTCTGACATCCTGCTCCCGGTAAAATCTGCTTGATTCTGAATAGTGCTGTCTGTATTTAAGAGTTAATAAAAGTCACAGGCAACATAAGCCACAAAAGTACTAGTCCTTTTGCCGCAAGAAGTACTGAATTTATCATGGAATCACAATTTGCCATGTACAACTCCACGCTTCCATCCAGTGCATTTATATCTGCAATCGTTAAACTACTTGTTTTCTGTAGATCATTCATATTTCCTAACCTCTTTATTTGAACTTGCATCTTTTCCATCCTTTCCTCAACATCACTTACTCTGTTGGACATTATTTCTGTCTGTGTAGCCAGAAGTTTTGCTAGACTGAGCGTGTTGTTTTTGTTTGAGTTAAGTGCTTCCATTCATAATTTATGATCGTTGCTGTCTAAAATTTCGTATAGCAGCCTAAGAATCGTATTTTTTAAGGGCACCATCGTTGTTTTACGTTATTTGTTTATTCCCTGTATCAGGTTAGTCAATAACTTGTAGGGCTTCATAGCTTTTGTGATTCCATCACTTATTGTTTGTAGTCTGAAGATCTGACCTGCTTTAGGTGGTAGTGCTTCGGTTTTTTTTTCAAAACTGTCTGCATATCGATCGTTACTCGTGTCTTAGCAAGAGGTATAATGATAAGTCTATTCTTTAATTATGTTTCAATTTGTGCCTGTCGTAGCAACTGAAAAATTTGTTTCTGCAATGAATCCTGAATTAATTTGTAACTGCGTTATAGACCACTGTAGCTGTTCTGGTAACTGTAATTTAACTACGTGATACGTACAATTGTTAGCTATTTGTAGCGAATTCTGGTTCCTGCGTCTGGGCACGTGATTTAGTTTCTGTGCTAAAAACTTGTCCTGACACTGCTTAGGCCCATCTGTAGCAATATATTAAAGTTTATTAGTGCATGTATTTATTAAAGTAATTAGACTAACTATTTTTTTTTTTTTTCAGTGTAAAATGCGTAAAATTAACTTTCATTAGGCAACGCAAGGTAAACATGAATATTTTTCTCAAATCCTTAGAAAAACAGGTATATTCAACCACCACTTTCGTATGCCATTTGCGATTCTAGTATCACTGTTGCTTTATTCAGTTCTCTACATTTTTGTCATGAATTGGAATTATGCAGCATTACTCGCTGCTTGCTGGTCAACAGATCCAGACCAAATGAAAATATAAGACCGTGGAACACACATATCCAGGTGGGTCGGATGGTTTTTCTGACATCTTTGCGAGGACACTACCAGTTTGTGCGTATTTATAAATTTCTCATCGCGTTTTATCTCTTAGACACTCCAACCATCTACCTGGTAACATGTTGGTCTCCAATGATGCACTAGGTTCATTTCTTGCTTGGTTTTCACACTTGTCCTAATTGCTTACTTTGTGTTGGCTATGTTTAATGTCATAGGACTTCTTTCTCATATGTGGTGCTACGTTATCTAGAGGTTTGGTCTTCTTAGGCTCTTATACATTAATCCTTATTTCTGGCCGATATTTAACGTTGCGCCTTCTAATAATAATTATTACTTTCGCTTAAAGTTCATCAAATTAGCCTTTTAATAAACCACGTTTATCTAGCCCCTTTTGGGCTTCTATATTCATTAAATGATCAGTATTTTGTTCTGAATATATTTTTCTTTTCCCGTCGGTTTTTGTTTTTTGTTAATAATTTCTAAGTAAATTCATATATTTGCCCTTTGTAGTACGTCACTATTCACTACTATTACTGCCTTTGACGGTTCAGTTATTTATGGTGGGACTGAAAAATTTAGGGTTGTTGGGCATAGTGAATAAAGCTGTAGTTTATGTGCTCTTCGTAATTCAATTCGTCTTTCCAGTATTGTAAGTATAATAGTAGCTCTTATTTACCTTTCAAACCGTGGCTCTTTTGTTGACTATCCAAATTTTTTATTTGTTAGCCCATGTGAAGTAGGCTCTTCTTTTTTTCTGATGGTTGGTACCGTTACTCCATTCCCGTCTCTTGACACTGGTCAACCCTGTTTACTCTGTGAGCTTTTTCTGCTCGGCTCCTCTGGTTCTGAGTCAGCATTACCTTCTAAGACTACGTGTCCAAGGATATTGTCCTAGTTATACTTTTGTCTTTTTTTTTCTCGTCGTTATCAGATGCTTCTAGGCTTGAACATTCAATTCTCACTTTTTTCAGTTTCCCTTGGATTCTTTTTCTTTTATTATTCGAACTTTAAAAACTCTAGCCAAGTGTACTAGCCATATTGCCTTGTGCTCTAAAGTTAATACTATAACTAGACGTTATTACAAGGAGTATTTTTATTTTGTTTGGTGCTAGTAACTGTATCGTTAAGTCGTAATGTGTCCATCAAAAAGAACTAAACATCTTACATTTTGTCGCTGATGGTTGGGAATGTAACTACTTGATAGCTTACGAAAAATTTATTATTACCTTCATAAACATTAAGAAGTGAATTGTAAGTTAGGAGTTTTACTGTATCCAGAATGCAGTAATGTGCTGGTAATACTTCTATGGATAGAAAATATTGTGCTTTGAGAATAGATGATAATTACAATGAACTTGATGTGAATGACTCTTTCATGGCAGCTTGTTCACTTAAAAGTGAATATCGTAAAAGAAGGCTGTTGTAATGGGCATAACGCGCCCTTTAACGTTGGCGTATAGAGAAATGGGAGCCTGGTGTAGTGGGGGCATACACACTTGGTTGCTTACTCGAAGCACTGACTATTCTCGCTGGGAAGCTAGCATGTTCGGCTAAGCTCCTTCTCCTTGTAACCTATTGCTCCCTCGTAGTCGATCCTGATAGTCAAAGTCGCTACAACACTTTTTCTGGTTGAACATGCAACTCATGGTGTCATGATCATGGCAGCCTTCTCAATGCTGCTAAATTGTCGTATGTAAGATATAGCGAACGACCTCTTCGAGTAGAGGTGATTTTATTGACAAAAGAAAAGTGGTGATTTGATCAGCTTGCTTCTTTGAGGCCAGCTCCAATGACTTGCTTCATCATCATCTTAAGCTGAGCCTTTTCATAGTTAACTTGTTTGCGATATTACAACCAAGGCCAACTCAAACGATTCGCTTTGTCGTTGTCTCGAGCTTAGTCCCTTTAAATTATATTCTAATAGTCGTCCTTCCTCGTAGCAAGCTCTTGGTCTAATATCTTTGTACAGAAGTTTGTTGAATAAAGATTCTCTATTGTTTAAAGTCGAGTCTAGTTTTTTTAATCTCCTGTTACTCCCGTGCAAATAATAAGAGATTTCTTGAAACAAGAGCAAGATAATCCAACGAGAAAATGATTGATGTTTATTTACATTTCGAGCATTAAAAAACATTTCTGCTCATTTCATGACCCTCACATCCTCAGGTCAAGAAAGCCGAATAGGTTTGAAAACAAAAAATATTTACAGTTGGTCGATAACTAATGTTGTTTTAGTATAACGATACATTTATCTAGACTTATAATAGAGTTTTCTTACAATTACAGCTTAAGCAAAGATGGCTGCAGTTGTATGTACTAAAATCTAAGAACAGTTCATAATAATATTAGATATAATTTATCCTTTAGATATAGTACTCAATGAGTCGATGTCTGTAGGTTATAAAAACTATTGAAATACATTATGTCCTTGCTTCACTTCCTATAAGCAACTTAGTGATTACCAGGATTATCCTTATCATCGAGATCAACCACCACTCATTCAAAAAAACGTGTACCATTAGCTGCCCAAGAAATTTCTTTCAAATCTTCACGGAAATGCAGAATTCATAAAATTTGTGAATACTTTATAAGCTCATGGTCTGTGAGGGGTCAGTAAGGTAACTTTACAAAAAAATTTTTTACATTTTTCACTATTCCCGAGAACTTAAATGTAGACCTAAGCCGTTTTTATACAGTTCTAAAATAGTCTGTTTCTAAGTAATAGTGCTTCCATTCCCTTATCGTGCCTTTTACTCTTCCCTAGCCATTTTGAACAACTTTAGAATCAGTAATAGCATCAGAGAATCGAGTTACACCATTGGTGATAGCGCCAAAAGCTCTTGATCCAGCAAATGCATAAATAAGGTACCGAAAAAGTCATACAGTTTTTGCAGAAAAATCTATACTTAAGGCATTATAATATGTTTCTCGTCACCAGCTTTATTTATAGCGTCTTGCGACTTGCTTAAAGCTAATCTCATAATATTTCGAGCACCTCTACATGAAACCTTGGATTTTAAGGCACTTTAAATTAAGCTCTTTGAAGTGATATTCTTCAGCTTTAATGCACTCTTACTGACTTTACTCAAATTTGCACTAGGAAAAAGTTCCATGCTAAATTTGGATTTAAATTTTTTGGAGCTAGTAATGGTAAAACCAGAAACCTTTTTTTTAAGCAAGCATCTTTGGCTTTCATTTTCTGCCAAGCCTTTTCAGTGGAAATTTTGTCAGCAATGTTTCTTGCCATCATGTCTTCTTAGTTCTAAAAATGGGTATATCGTGTTTTTCGAAATCCTGATCCAATTGATTGATACCTGGATATCTACAAGCTTATCTCTAAGCTTGCTTAGAGCCCAATCCACAATGTTAATATTCTGATTTGTGCAGTTTTATGTTCACTTTATTAACAAGTATTTGTGAGTCCACAACCTTTGCGACGATCAATGATCATTACCATTCAAGTACTTAACGATCCATGAGCTCAAAAATGTAAGAAGAGTACTATTTAAAGTCTAATTTTTAAGAATACAGTCATTATAAACGCAAAGTATACAAGATTTAACTTTCGTTTCATGAATATCCACAAACTGATAAGTAAGATAAGAAAATACGATGATAAGTAAGCTTAAAAGAACAGAGGCATACTATTTAAAAAATAATATCTCAATCTTATCTGAGTCACCATACAGTGGACATGAGCTCCATGGAACGTATTATTGTATTACCTGTCGTAGTCTCAACAAAGTAATTATAAGCTTGATAAGAAGATACGAGGATAGATGAGTTTAGAAATATAAAGGCAAGCTATTGACAGTATCATGTTAAAGTCTTGATCGAGTCATCTTACAGTTAAAATAATCTTCGTTGAATAAAATACCAATATTTTTATCGTTAACTTCAAGAAAATCATTAAGCTCAATAAGAAAATCGAGCGGCAAAAAAATTATACAGTACCAAACATATAAGAGCTGTTTTTCTGGTCTATTAAGCCGTAAAAAAATAAGCAGCTTGTTGGCTTTAACTACTCATATAAACAAATTAGAATTTAATAATATTTATCTGTACTCAAAGTTGATAAATAAGCTGAAGTATTAGAGACTGGAAAAACTGTTAAAGCCCATGGATAGTGTCAAGTATTACTCATGTAGCGATTATAAAGCAGTCATATATCCAGCTGTGTCACTACCCAACTTCATGGTAATATTTTATGACATTGTTTGTGAAAAACAACATGATGTAAAAGCCTTTTTTTGCATATGACGTCACAAGAGCGTTGACTGATATTATCTATGACGATCTTCTGCTTAAGTTTCAAAGCATTTTGTCAGAGATGATTTAATATCTTTTAGAAGTATTTTAAAAAATGACATAAATTTATTGCGCATGTAACAAAATCCAATTTAAATTTGCTTTTACGCGTTCCAAATAAAAATTTAATTTCTTTTCAAGGCACACCTCTGAAATAAATTTTTTCTTGCTCTGTGTACCTTGAACAACAAGGTAAAAATCGTGTATATGAACTTTAGGCTGTGTGACACGGTTTCTCATAGCACAGAAGGTTATAATATTAATTTTTTGGAAAATTCTGTGTGAGCAAGGACTTATCCTGCCTTATTAAACCAGCTTCTCGTTTTAATTCTGTACAACATCCATTTTCTTTTTTGTAAGAAATCTCTTTTGATAATAAGACTTGCGTTTATTTCACAACGGAACCGAATTATTAGGAAACTAAAGCTAATAATATAGCTTTCAACGTAAATAGATGCAAATAACTTCCATCGTATTTGAGTTAAAAAAAGCATGGCTATAAAATTTTATGTTGATAGTTTTATTATCTTACATTAGATTTGATACATAACATTAAAAATATCATAATAAATAACTACAAAATATAAATAATTTATAAGTCAGATATCACAGTCATTTCCTTGTAGTTCAGGAGTAAAAGCACGAAAAAATGGTAAATAAAAAAAAATTTTCTGCCACCTTAAATAGAAAATCGTCTTAATCGCTTAAAAATATAGTCTTATTATGAGAAAAAATATTTTTATCTAACAAAAGCGTCAACTTCAATTGTTATATAACAAATGTTACAAACAAATTAGCGTATTTTTCGATTGTTTAATAATTATTAAATCTCAAGACAAGAGAATATCTTTCCTTGTTCAACAGGTATTCTGCTGTTATTATTTACAAATTGTTTATACTTACAGAGATAAATATATATATATATTTCAATAATCAATAGGTCCTTAAACTTTAATTTCTGCAAGCAGTAGGTAGGTAATAAATGATATGCATTAATGTACCAACGGTCATGCCTGCAAAGAATTAAAAAAAAAAAAAAAATTATGT
>NW_019379611.1:382187-411668 GCF_000648655.2 Copidosoma floridanum | reverse complement strand
AAGACCAAGCTACGCACCTTCAACGCCATAATTAAAAGCATCAGCACCTACGCGATACCAACGTGGGGCGCTGCAAAGGGAAACCGACTGCAGGGCATCCAGGGCCCTTTCATGAAGATACTGAGGTCGGTCCTGGGTATTCCGTGGTACATCAGGAATACCCAGATTATCAAGGAGTTTAACATCGTCCCTCCAATACAAGCAGCCCCCGTCCTTGCGTCTAAAATCCGCGCCTCCATTACGGACCACCCAAACCCCACCATCGCCGCACTCGCGAACCTCCAACCCGGTCGCTTCGACCTTATAAGACGTCCCTGCGCTCTAGCACAGAACCCCGAGGACCCTTAATATACTCTAGGTCTTCAATCCCCCCTGCTTCCATCGGATGCATCATCTCCATCTCCATGATCTCGACGAAACGAACGCGACCTCAATTCGTACGCTCCCTTCAGGAGCGACCTTCTCTCCACCATATCCTCTACGGCCTCAACTCTATACAACACTTACACTAATCACAAGTACGCTTCCAAATACACAATACCCATCGGACTCACACATCTACACACACAAATACAATAACACAAAATTTAAGCTTCTCTAACTCTATTCCAGCGCAAGCCAAGATTTGAGCTTCGCCCAGATGCGTGAGTGCCCCCTCCTCTCATCTCTTCGAGAGCGAGTCGGCCTCCGAAATTCTTCGTTATTTTCCTTCTTCTTTCTTCTCCTATGCCCTTTTGTCTTCTAGGGGAGTGGTCCTCACGGACCTGTCCCATGCGGGGAGGTTAGTTTTTAGTCGGTAGGCACACCGGGTGAATCCGACACTACCACCGGATTAGCTGGGGTGTCTATGAAGATTTTCCACTCCCCGCTCCATCAAACAAAAAAAAAAAAAAAAAAAAAAAAAAAAAAAAGGCAATTGAACGATTTCTTCTTCCAGCACTTGTTAAATATTTGCAAATCAATGATCATCAGTTGCAAGTCAGCTCAAAACAGATGTGAGAATAGTACATTACGATACTAGTGCACGGGGTCAGTCAAGTCATGATAATATCATGTTCATGGGTTTAGCGATTATAATGGCAACAATGCTCAGCTCGCAGTACAGAAAACAGAGAATGCGCGGTAAATTTAAATTAAGTCAAGTGACACATAGCACAACAGGTTTATAACTTACATCTGCAGCCTTGATGATTATCAATTGCGCGATTATCTATCTATACATGAAGAGCCCTTTGTTGTTGTTTTTTGTTTTTTTCTAGTCTTACTAATATATAAAGCAAAGTCGCTAAAACCGTTGTAATCGCTAACCGCAAAAACTACTGAACCGATTTTGCTGAAATTTAGCACACTGATTCATAATACTTCCTAGATAGTTTGAATATAGTTTAAATCTTAAAAAATTTAATAACAATAGCAATAAATAATGTCAAAGTTTTGCAAAAATTCGCCAGCTTTTCACTTTAGTTCAGTGAAATCCGCTAGGTGGCGGTGACATAAAATCGAGGCTACCTGCAACAGAATTAAATAAGTGTGGTTATAATACGCCGTAGCGTCTTGATAGTGATGCAGTCCTGCTTTGGCAGTTTAACGAGCTGCATAGAGAATGCTGATGATAGTCTTGCAGCTGGATATCCTGGTTACGAATGACACTCTTCTGTAAGGGGGAAGGGACCTAGGCTTCCATTCACCGTGAATCTCGACGAGTGCGATCAAAAAAAAAATTCATTCCAACCGATGACGTCTCTGGCATAATACCAGGAGATATATCTAGTCAGAGCACAATCTGCACCAACTCTCCAGAGTTGCGTGACAGTCCCACTATCCCACCTGGTGCAATCAGAGAATTTTTGGCTACAAATATAAGCCAGGGAAAACAGCTCTGAGGGGCACGGGCATCCACAACGGTTACCTTCTTAGTCGTTGCGTCCCCAACGCGCTTACCCACATGTTCCCGTCTAACGATGAGCGGTTGGTTATCCGGGAAACGACCCGAAGACGAGATATTCTTTGGTCAGTGGTGTACCTCCCTCCATCACAGTCTCCGTACATCGAGACTCCCATTGTAAGAATCAAGCTACCTGTAGCCGGCTCTTCATCATCAGGAATGATAAAAAAGAATAGCCTGGAAGTTTCACCACTGGCGTTTTTTAGGGCCATTATGAGTATTTACGTTCCCTACTTAACCATCAATTCCATCGGTTCTTTTTAGGGACCACCTAAATGTAAACTACCTTGCCATTAAATACATTTTTACTACCATTTCCGGAAGCAATTCGTTGACTAAAAGACTATGTAAACTAAAGACAGGCACTATTAAACCAAGTCAGCCATTTACTACCAGACATCACCTGCGGAGTTATTCTTTGCAAGGCTGGAAAACTTGGTGACCAACGACCCTATATTACCTTCTTGACTCTAAGCATTCAACCAGGAATCACTGATCCTCTCCAAGGTCTGCCCGGGGCAAACCTATAACAGCTATGAAGGAAAAAAAACTTGAGCCAACGGGACAGCCTCCACTGGACAAGTGTCACTAACCAATCTCCCTATCTAAGATCACCAAAACAACTGAATCTTCAAATAAAAAAGGTGCTTTAGACACCAACGTCTTCGACGTTATACCGGGAGACGTTGGGAAAGAGCACTACAACTAGCCCCAAAGCTTCGGACTTTGTAATTTTTCTCCCAATCAGTCTGGGTCTTCAACAGCAAGCCAGAGAAGATCACCCTGAGGTATCCAGGCAGTCACAATTGCTGTTAACTGCAGTCAAGAAAGAGTTAACTTAAGAAGCTCACCGGTCTTTTTTAGGGCCATTGGACGTCGAACTACCTTGCCAACAAATATATTAGAACTTAACAAAGTTGACAGAAAACAGCCTTTAGGGGTCACAAAAATTTTAAGCATGCCAAAAGTCGCAAGAGGGTGAATTGGAAGAAAAACTTCAAGTGTATCTAATAAATACAATTTTACTTAGGCGTCAAGAAACTGACGCAGAAAATTTATCGAGATTGAAACAGCAGCGTCAAAATCGACAACTAAAGAGTCCATTACGTGAGAGATCAGCTTTTCATTGTACCCTCACAGCAATCTCTGAAATCTTTAAAGATCCTACTTCAGATTTTTAAATAAGTAGAAAATGTATTTGTGTTTTTGTGGCAATAAAAATGTAGGGTTCAAGGTCCAGGACTTTGTTGCTCTGGTAATAAAGTTGTGAGATATGAGAAAAAAAATTTTTTTTTAATATAAATTTTTTGGGGGTTTAAAATCTTAACAGCTTTAAAAAATAGCCGTTTTCGTGAATTACACGGGAGAAACTGTAAATCAACGGCTTCTTATGGCCACCGATTATTTTATGGCATAAAGAACGCACGGTACTTTTCAGTATAATTATTTTTCGAATTTTTACACCTTATTATTTGACCAAATAAACCATACGGATTTCGAAAAAATGTGTTTTTAATAAGAAGATTCTTGTTCTGAGATGTATCAGGAATATGTGTAAAATTTTTAACTGAAAACGTTTCACATTACATGTTAACACACTACGGTGTTTTGTTTAGTAAGTTTCGGGTGAAGCCTAGACGGGGGGCTGCTAGTTAGTTTAAATCTAAAAATGTTGCTGCCCCATTATTTTATCTCACTAAAACAAACCAGACGAGTGGCACTAAGGGACTGCCATGGTAAAGCTATTGCATAGCATTTTGTATCAACTTATGCAATTATAATTATCAATTTGTTTTTCATTCATGCAGTTTTTTTTTCTTTGATATTAATTTAAGTTTTTTCTCTAATATTAATTCAAGTTACACTTTTTGAACATGGTGACCGATGACAAAAGTTTCAACAGCTCGTGAAACAGTCAAAAATGGTCAATTTGTACCATCAGAGAGAATGATCAACTAATATTTGACATGTCAATACGACAAGAATAAGAAAATCGTTAAATCTAGTATTATTATATATTTCTTTTAAAAAATATGAATTAAAGTTTTAAATCTTTTCTTGTTGCCTAACAAGTAATATCCTAATTAAACAGTTACATAAATTGAAGATGTAACACTTAACTGTAGTTTATTAATACAAACCAATAATAATAATAAGTTAGTTCATTTTACAAAATATTCCTGCAGATTATAACACTTATAATTTTTTGGACAGTTAACCGGAAATAAAAGTATACTTACCTGTATTTTTGGAACCGTCAAATCTTTCGATTTTAAATATACAGATAAGCATATTTATATTTTTAATAGTTACTTTGTTAAAATATACTTCATTTTTGCGCATCCTTTTTTTGCCGTGTATATCAGCAGACCATATAATTAAACTTGTTTTAGCGGAGAAATATTACTAAGCCACAAGGATGTTTAAATAAAACACTTCTTACTCACTGCGTTATAAAAACTTAAAGCAAATTAATGTTGACCATTATATAAGAATGTTTTTTAAGTTATGATGTACAATACTGCAGCAAAGTATTAATTAACAGTTGATTGATTAATTAACTATTAGCGTTCATATTTATATTCCAGTTGATCAGATTACAGAATTACCGAATTATTTACGTTTATATTCTATTTATGAGAATTTCTATTTTAAAATCTTGCACCACCAGATTCCAGGGTGCAACCATAAGTGATGCCTTGCGTTAGTTTCAGTGTCGGTATTTTGACACGGTCTCGTTTAGTTTATTCCACAGTCAAGAACACTATTCCCTGTGTTGTCCATAGGTATACTCATATATCGTACATATATACCCACATCTATACTTATAGGGTGCAAAGCGCACAAGTAGTAGGTGTGACGTTTATAAAGATATGACAGATACCTATACACCTATTTATCTTCTCACAAACAGCTGCTTACGTAATCGTCTAATGTCTGAGCAGCTCGTCTCGATCCGTGCGAGCTTTGTACAGTCATACCATGTACATGCACCTTAATCAAACGCTCTGTCGAGCTGCATGGTAGGTAGAGTGGGGGGTGTTTTTTTTCGTTATGGAATTTCTTGATTTGGTTGCCACGCTCAAAGCCCAGTTAAAAGCTTTGCAATAGCTTCAAAGAAAAGCAGTTTAACACCTCTATTAAAAACGAATAGGCTGAACACGCAAATAGACTACCTTTCCTGAGACGACTCTGACGAGCTGGTCAATCAGCTTAGAAGACTAGTTGCAGCAAAATCAGCCAATAATCCATTTACACTTATAAAATAAGTTTTGTTATTAAGAATCTTCGTGAAGCTAATTTTATATATTGAGCCTTATTATCAATTTTAATTAAGTAACAAAATAAACATAAATGGGGTGGACGTGGATCATATAAGTTGTAAAGTTGTAGTTAAGGTCCTCGGGAAATTGGATACAAGTTCACCACAGATGGTCAACTGAATTTGAAGAATAAAAGATTATGCAATGTTGCATCAGCTATGTAATGTCATAATAGTGTAAATCTCAAAACTTTACAGAAAGAAAAAAGATACATTTTGGATGAACAAGAAAGAATAATTGCACTATTAAGCAATTCAAGTAATGTATTCATTAAAACAACACTTAATTTGTGGCGTTAAATAAAAACAGTCTAAGAAAATGTAGAACATATATCTCATACAGTTGAGGAAAAAAGCTAGAAGGGATAGAAGCAGTAGTAAAAAAGCTTTAGAAGCCTGTGATACGTAACTACCTCTGTCAAAAATTTGATCTTCAGGGCTTGGATGAAACATCGCAAGCTGATCTTGTAGGGATGATACTTGATACGTTATAGATGAATTAAAAAAGTATGCATAGGCTGCGCCCGTGCAGAATGAAACTGATAAAGATGTGACTGCAGCTATGAAATTGATATTAGGAGAGGAAAAAGTACTTTATAACCTGCCAGCAGATCGTGGCAAAGTGTTTTACAATTTCTATTTTTAAAGTTTCACACCAAAGAGCTAAATTTACTTGTACTTTATGTACACACTTTTTCTTGTCTTCCATTATTTTCTCGGAAACAGCATTATTAAATTGTACAAAAAAGCATTCTATTAAATGTATTCTTAGCCTTATTCCTTTCACTCCTATTGAGATCAATATGCTCTCTAAGTCATGTTCTTTGCCATAGTTTCGAGGTTGGATAAATTATTGTCAGTCTTAATACATGATTTATGGTTTTTTTTAACAAAGAGTATATTCGTACTTGTAATTTACTGCTGTTTTTAATTAAGGCTGCTTTGACCCTTAAGGTGCAATTCGTTCAGAACAAAATGACAAATCTTCATGAAAATCGTGTAGTTTATCCGGATACTCCAAATCTAGTTATACAATATAGCCATAAGCACTTTTATTGCCAGTATTACAAAAATCATGAAGCTGTTGCTCAGCATTCTTGACCCACTGAAATTCACCATAAGGAAATTTTTAAGTCATTGCCAAACTATACTAATTATTTTTATCAAAATATGCCATATATCTTTCGGGATAATTTTTTTTATAATTTTCCATACAGTGATTATTAGCTTCTGTATATCTGTTACAGCACTGGCTTATTCCACCTTATATACCTTTTTTCATAAACATAAACATATTTATGCTAGAAGTGAGTTCTAGTGGAATCTGAAAAAAATTCTTGATCAATGACTAGGGCACAATTGACATATTCTTACTCATCCAACTTACATTAGTTTTTTCGAAATGGCATCCCAAGTGAAACATGTAGCAGTAAAATAGTGAGTAAGATCTTATTTATAAGCTTTAAAGTAACTATTTCTTTAATTATTCAAATACTTTTGTAAAAAATAATACATCAGTTTAGAGGTAAGTGTTAGAATTATGTTCAAGAGTTATAATATAAAAAGTTTACCATACTGTTTAAGCATGTGTACAATCTTTAATACTTATACGTGCATCATATTGTTTAATGTAAGAATCGTTTCAGATGTGAGCATTGTTTCTTTAAATTTTATTTGTCATGCTACGTAATTGTATAAATATACACCCGTTATCTTCATCTTTTTATCTTCTCTGCATATTGTGTTGCTCGAAAGAATACGTGTCTTATTGACTAAGAACTTTTTATATAGTATCATAATGCTTTAAGAAAAATCATAACATATGAAGCAATAATGGTAGCAATCTATACGAGTCAATGAATCACAAGTAACCGTTTGTCCCTTTAACGTATTTCATGGACGATATGTATTTTACTTGCGTTCAAGTTTTAATTTGTACTCTTACGGGAAAGCAAGTAGAAAGTTCTTGTAGAAATAAGTGGGCATTATAGTTTTTAAGATTATAGAGAACTATTGGTACTGCTCGTAAATCCTAATTGGGCCTTAATATCTATGTCAGCAGCGAATTTTAGTTGGAAAAAAAAAATTTTCTATATCCAAATTCAAAAATGTCTTACTTACTCTCCAGTAAAATGGCAATGATAGTGAGCTTCTTCGTCATTTTTGATAAACTACTTATATATATGACATATATAAGCATCGAAAAAATCTAGGTCCTGTTCTTCCGTTAATGATCTCATTAGCACTGAATTGTTGTTCATGCTCTTTGAGTATAAGGCAAGAACTAGCATTTTGTTTACAAGCCAGGTAGCTGGATTTTTACAGCTTTCAGTCTCCCAGCTGTGAGAATTATAGTGTTATTTCATCTTATTAAAGCTAAACTTTACATAGTGTCTGACACTTAATGCTTCATAACGTTGTGTCGCTCGCTGGTTATTACGCACCGATGTCAGTATGCACTTAAAGTATGCGTATACTTCAAACGATAAACAATTTTTACTGACGAGATTTTTTAATTTTAAAGTTTTATTAGCATATATGGGCTAGTTCATATTACACTTATTAACCTTAACGACTTCTACTAAACGTATTATTACTTTTCATTATTTGTAAAGTTAAAAGACAGTTGTTGCAAATGTATATTTTATGTTAATGTTTTGTTAGAAAACTGCCTACCAACCTAAATTAATTTTTAATGTTGTTGAGCGATATCTTATATTATTATAATTATCATCACTATCATTACTATTTTGCCATTCTTGTATAAAGCTTTTATCTTACAAACATGGTAATATAACATACTAGGTGATAATTAAGCATAAATGTTTTTATTGTTTAACAGTTAAAATTTTGTCATAATTCTAATAGCTTTTTGAGGATTTCATATCATGACGATGGTGGGCCAACAAGTCATTTGCAGTGTCGTGCGCTCTAAGTGGCTGGCTGTTCTAACATCATCATAGTATGTAATCCTAAAAAGGCTATTACAATTATGGCAAAGCATAAATTGTTAAGCGATAAAAATAGTTATACTTCAAAATCCCCTAGCATTTTATATAATCATATTTGCAATCATAGCAAAGGAGTCAGTGCTAAGGTAAAAATATTTATTATGTATTTCTTCTATCTTTTTCCAGCTCATCTTCTCCTGTCACCTTACATTCTTCCTTTGCCTCAATATTGAGAAAAACTTTTCTATCTTCTTCTATTATATCGTAATCCATTGCTTTAGCATAAAGAAAATCATCGTGTTCTTGGTCAATATTTTTTGCTTCTATCATTTCTCCTTACAATACGTTTCAATATACTAATTTTGTATAAGCAGAAAATAAATATGTTTTTATTTTCTGCTGTAAAATAAAGAGATAAGGTTTTATAACTACTTCTACCTTTTCCTAAAAAATGTTAGTTAATATAAACATAATTCTGTTTTTCAACTTGCTTAGGATGCACTAGAAAGGTTATCCCCTGGAAATTGTGACTGTCTTCGTATTCTGTATAGTTTGACACTCATTATGCATTTTGATTTACTGGATGTTAAAATGGTAAAATGGCCCACTTAAAGCATTACTTATTAGAATTCTGTATATTACACATGACTTTTTTTCGACAGTAATAGGAAGTTATATGTAAGAACTAGCACTCATTGCATAATATTTATTCACGTTAAGTAATAAATTTAAAATTCAAAGTAAAGGCCACCCACAACTGCACTTTTAAAACTCTTCTCTGTCTATAGGAATGGGTCTAAAAACATTTGTTTCAAATCTTTTATGTATGTCTGTCTTAAGAAATATAAAACCAGACTTAGATCTCACTTTATCAGTTTCTTCATTGTTTTTCACCATCAACAACTCTGCTGCCGATACTGTATTGATTTTTTTAACATTGTGGGCTTGTTAAGAAATTCTCGCGTTTTCAAAATGAATTTATTTCCTGCAATTTTCAAAAGTATTCTTAAGATCTTTGAATGTTATAGACTTATTAATACCTTAAGTGTCTCATTTTTCATCAAGTCCCAGCCTAAACACTCCTAGAATTTTATAGAATGCTGTTAAAAACGTTGATAAAAACTCACCATATTTAACAACTTCTTGTTCACTAGGGATGACAATTCTGTAGATAACTGATAGTCCAAAATACTTGTTAGCACTATTCTAAAATTATCAAAGAAATATCAAATTCTAATTATTCTATTACTTTGCAGCTAGCGTGGGTCTTTTATTTGCGCTATTTTACAGAAAATCCCGTATCACTCTACGGCGTCAGAATTAGAAAAGTTCTTGCGGAGTGGTTCCATCGTGCTTACAGCTTGCGTTAACGTACTCAAATGAGTTTCACGCTGCTTGAACTTTTCATACAAACTGATTTGTCTCTGCAAAAGTAATACTAGCTATAAGTAGTGGTAGCTAGTAGTTGTATATTAGTAGATCACACATTGATAGAGAGGTAAGTTGACTAACAATCGTCATAACATTGTACCGTTTGCTATTTAAAAGGTACACTACTTATCGTATTATTTATACGCTTTATTTAATATTTGCATGACATAATTATTTTTATAAGTAAATTAATATACTAAGTAATGTCAATTATTAAAAAATATTAGTATGGACGATATTCAATGTATAAATCATAAATCTTGTTCTGCTCATTTTGCTATGAAGAATGCACAGATTAAAAAAAATTAAATTTAAAAAAGAAACAATGAATAAATGATATTACTTGTTCATAGTACACTTGATACCCAATATTGAGAAAATAAATACCTTCTTCATAAATCTATGTCAACTTTTTGACATTACTCCTTTTTATTATTGCACTCATTAAAACATCTTTATTACTATTACTGACTCTACTCGTAAGCAAGGGGATTTGTAACAGAAAAGTAAGCCAATGTTGGAAAACGCTCTCAGTAATAAAAAATTATACATGTTTTCTCTGGCAACTTGCATGACTGGATGCGCCGGCTCTCGAAAAAAATTAATGTCATGCTGGTACATTATGCGTCTGAGTAAAAAGTGGTGATGTATCAGTTATATTTTATGCATGCATGTAGATAAAAAATTAAATTTATGCTTTCTGGCAAGGTACTGTATTAGAAGTAAGTGAGTTAGCCGTGAGCAATGAGCAGATATACGCAATCTGCTTTGGTTACAGAATAGTAAACATATTTTCTCTGACATCTCACATTGCTTTACATGCTCGATTTTAGTGATAAAAAATTATTACGGTAGTAAATGACACTCATCAATAAATAGCAGAAAATCCATCAGTCACGGCTAACAAATCTTGGTAGATGGGAAATGATAGTTCCATCGGTACTACGTCATGCGAGCTATCATTGGTTATTTAAAAAGAGGCATATGCAGTTCTCTTTTTGTAATGAAAAAATAAACATTTATATTTTAACAACCTAATACGCCCGCTCTCTATAGAAAAATATTTCACTGAGATACATAAATAAAAAGTGGAAGGAAAAATATCCACTGGTAAGAAATGCTTGTTAATGCTTGATCATCTTTCTATTGCTATACGCTGAGCTTGTTATTAGCCTGCACCTGCTCAAGCCATCTTAACGCCAGGGCTCGATTTGCCACAAACAAAGGCAGTCATTGGTACCATCAAGAGTCACAGCTACCAGCATCTAGATCGCAGGGACCCTTTTGACGGTACCATCTAAGTAATCCTCATCACCCACTGCCCGATTGCTCAATTTTTCTCATCACTAAGTTGTCCAATTCTGCCCCACTCACCGTTTCTTCCCGCGATTCAATTGTGCTGTAGGTTGAGTTTTTACTCTTACCAGCACTGAGCACCTACCAGCCGATCAATCTCTTCCCCCACCACTACCTATTTGCCCCTTTTTCAACTACAACCGGACTTTATCTAGAACCTTTCCTGAGACTGCAATCTCAGGGGGAAGCTTGAGGGGTGCCAAAAACTCTGACAGCTCACCTACTGCCATGTTTTTTAAGAAATAAAAAATAATTTATTGACAGAAGTTGACGACACAAGATTATCGGAAAAAAGTTAAAAAATAATCAATTCAGAGTGTCACCTAAGACTGACATAATTAATGACTGTACATCTTGGAACCATACAAATATCTTGACGTTTAATTAACCACAAAGAGTGACATTCCATCCCAATAATATTAAAGATATCAATATTATTTATAATGAAAATATCATTTTATCGGAAGATGACTATGCTGGACGATTGGACGAGCGTGATGAGAATCACATATTCAGTGACAGTGAGTGAAGCAACCCAAGAAATCTTGATACAATCGTGAAAGAAATACCAATCAAAGATTTGACTTTAAAAAATAGTGCTTGATTCTAAAAAAGATGCTAACAAAGCGAAGCACGTTTATCTTGGAATATCTCAGAATTCACAAAATTTTATCAAGCCCACAGTACACAAAGATAAAGTCATAAAGCTCCACTTGTTTATTACAGGGGTATCATTCTACAAGTCAAGAAATATGAAAATTTGGCATATTCTAAGAAAACCATTTTTTGCTCAGTTATATAGAAGCCATTTATAGTTAATGTTTACTGCGGTTAAAAGAAATCTACACATGTGAAAATTTTTTTTTTAATTTCATTGATAAGATGATTTCATATTTTTTACATTTGCCATGCTTTAAAAGTACAAACTTATCATACTTTCATTATATTTATTATTTGTGATCGACTTGTAAGAGAATTTGTAAATTGTGTAAAAAGACACGCAAATGATCTTTGTAGAAAAAAAATAATCCTAGTTATTATATTAGCAACTCTCCACTTATAATTTTGGACATTGATATGAGTAACGATCTTTTGTTATACAACATTCTTTTATGTTCTTTAGGATTTATAAAAAATTTGTAAGACTTTTAACACATAACTCTTTACATAAATAAATTAAACAAAAGTATTCTTTGAGAATTGACTTAAAATAGATTTTCAAATCTTTTATCCCGAATATCCAGTGAGTTCCAATGGTGTACCAGATCTTCTGAAATAATAAGCTAGTAAAAAGCATCGATACATCGACAATTTTTAGCTAACATCGTAGAATTTGTCCTACAAGAAATTCCACTTCAAGAGCTATTGGAGCCATTCTTCTCTCTTTTGTCGTGCAATCATGGTTACATGTAAAAAAGTTTAGTTACAGACTTACCTTAATTAAGCTGACACGTACATAAAACTGTTTGTTTCAAGTGACCGAAGAAATCCATTATAAAACTATGCAAGTAACTGATTAACATAGCTTAGAACCTGTTTGTAAGGGTATTTGAAAAAAAAATTGGCTACACCATGACATCAGTGCTTTCATGTATGAAAACGAGCTTGTCAATGAAGAAAAACCTTGTGGTCAGGTTTTTAACCTTTAAAGCAATTGTAACACCACCAGGACAACGAAGTGATTCTAATTATAATAGCACTCAAAGGTTAGATTCCTGACATTTTATAAAGCATGTTCATTAGTTTAAAAATATTACTTTAAAAGAAGGTGTGTACAACATCACAATGTGTCTGTTTAAGTAAATATTAACTTGCTTACTTTCAGTGACAGACGTCATATGTGAAAAGTGTAAGATAATGTTACTGTCATTTTAAGATAAGCTGTGTATCATAAAACCAGTGGTGAGTGGGTGCTTGGGTACCCAAGTATAAAAATATTTTTCTGTAAAATTATATGGCAAACAATATAATTTTAAAAATAAAAATACCTTCTACGAAACAATATTGGGTACGAACGTGGTGCAATTATCGTGGGAATGATAAAGATAATGATAAAGATATACCTACATTAATTGGGTGTGATTCTAATTAATATTTAATGAGTTAACAACTACAAACAATATATTATGGTACAATACAATAAAAATAATGCATAGGCTAGCCAGTCCAAGACTGTGCACTGACATTAAATCTTTCGGTGATTTTAAAACATTTTACTGCCTACGCTAATTAAATCTGTAACCTCACACTCACATCTGTCACGTACGATCCCACACTTTTTTCTCGTCTATATTTTATACCCAAAATCTAATTGTACATAGAAAGTTAAAAAAAATAATCCTATAGTGTAGTTTTCTTTAATAGGGTAGTATTACATGTCTGTAAATATCCCTTCAGGACATTTATCACAGATAGGTTTTGTTGATAGATATTATTTAAACATCAAACGTCAAAAGTACATTAAAATAGCATAAAAAATACCCACAAAAGTAGCAGCTCGTTTGACTATACCATTGCTTTATCCATGATAAATTAAAAAAATGGTTATTTAACATGCATCTATATAAAAAATTACATTTAATGTCATTTATATGATTTGTAGGAATCTCCTGATTTTTTAGGTACAAAAGATTATTTTTAGAGAAACCTTTCGAATCGTCAAATAGACCCACAAGTTAAATATTATATAAATTTAGAAAAAGGGGATAAGGTGTGCGTAAAAAAATGTATATAAGTACATCCACATAAGAAAAAGATTTGCTAGCTTTACTGTAAGGATTAGCATTCTTGTCATTTCTCTGAACTTTCCCCCACAAACTATTTGCAGAACGTCCTTAAGTCAAAAAAGCACTTCAATCACGAATGAAAAAACTCTAAAAGAACAAAACACAATAAAAATTTATTATTATATTCGTACAGTACAAAAAAATTATTTGTAATTTTTGAAAATTTTGAAAAAATATAAATGAAAAATATGAAAAATAATTGATTTATTGTAAAAATAATAAATTAGGTACGTAGGAAAAAAAATTAACCAATAAATTAAAAGGGTGCTCTGCTAAGATTTACTCAGTGCCTAGTTTTTTTTTTTTAATTATTGAAAAAAAATCAGTTTGTTAAGTAAATTTTTTAGGCATTAAATTTATAACTACACTACATAAATTCATGTACATTGAATAAAAAAAAGTTACAAACTGTAAGATAAGATAAAATAACTGATGTTCTTATGTTAGGCCTGTTCATAGCAGAGTAGGAAAGGGTCATGGCCAGAAAATAAGAAGGTCAAGGGTTCGAATTTCTTTGGAAACTTTTTTTTTGTTTTGTTTTGTTTTGTTTGTTAGCTTTTTGTCTTTTTTTTCAAGAATTGGTTAAATGAGAAAGAAATAAAATTAAAAATATGTGGCATGGTGACATAATGTGGCATCATGTGGTGTAGAGAAAACCGGAAGTATGTCACGAAGGGTTGGGCGATGGGGGATGATTAAGCAAAATCTACTTCCATCACATTTTTCTTCGAGGTCAAAATCCGAAATCGTTGATTTACCACCATGCATAATGCGCGTATAGAAGTATAACTTTAAAAATTTTCCTGTTTTGGACATAACTAAAAGCAAATGTCTAGAGTTGAAAAACTAAACTCCTGTGGTACCCTTATCCCTTGCTTTTACTGAATAAAAAAGTACTTGGTTCATCGTTTGAATCTACGTTACTCAAAGGATGACATTAAGTTGATGAACTATTGTCTTATTACCACTATGTACCGCTTACTAGCTAGAAAAATTATAAGAGTCTTTCTCTGGAGCGATGTTGGCTTGGTACTAAGAGTGCGTTTCTTATACAATGCCGTTTTAGGAGTTGGGGCTTCGATTTCTGGTTAGTGAAAATTTTTTAAACAACTGCTTTAGCAAAAAAAAGTTCTTATGAAACCCCAGCTTTTTTGGGGTGAGTTTTTGCAAGGAATTTCCCGTCAGCGTGATTGCAGAGTTACCACAGATCTACGGACCTGGATGAATGTGGAAAATTGTTAGGGCTATAGGTAGGAATTAGCGGATGCAATGTCAGATACCCAATAGGGATCGCTGTCCTCACTGGTGAGGAGGGATCCCTGAAACAAGAGGCTTCTCAGGGGATCTTTCTCAGCCAGGATATGATACTTCAGCAAATATTACCGGCTTAACTGGTCAGGAGTAAATGTTCTAAAATATGGAGTCTTCTCTGGAGAAAGGCTACACAGTGATGAGCTAACACAACGCACCATGGTGCAGAGAGTGCCAGCTTTACTGGCAAGCTGTCTTACCGGATATACTCACAGTGTTCTTGTAGCATGATAGGTGTATCAATTGAAGGTATCTTAAAAGGGTGCAGCAATACATCCCCACATCTCGGTAATAAGTGAGGAGCCGGTGACCAATAGGTTGTTGCGATAACTCAGTCCAAAAAAAAGCGTATTGTTCTGAATTTTTTCAAGTTAGTTGATCAATTCCTATACTGTTTTTATTCGTACTGACTTTTTAAAATAAGTAATATGTACATTAGTTAACACATTCTTTTTATGATGCTTAATTATATGTTATTTATCAGCTGAATAATGCAGCCAAAAAGGATGAGTGCAGAGCTTTCTAGTAAACGTCTGACATCTTTTATTTAGATACCTTGGTTACATAAACTGTGAAAAATTGGTCTGCTTATTAAGAAATTATTACATTGAATTTTAGATCATCTGCTTAAACATCAGCCCTACTAAACTAACCTAAAATAAGTCGATTAACTCAATTTTTTTTGCGGCTAGCTCTCGTAACTCTCTTTTTGCATACATTCAGTTCGATATCAAAGGTTACATTACTTAAAAAACTAGTTTCGAATATGATTTAGGCAATGACAATGGTAAAAGTTTATTTTCTGAAAACTGATACTATTTATGATGGGGTATACATCATCGCTCTGATTGTGAGAAATTCTTATTTTAACCTTGTTTTTTAAGTCACTATATTTCATTTAATACCTGAAAGATCACTTTTTTTTTGCAAAATGTAAATGAACTAAGTCACAAAAATAAAAAATAAAATGAATAATTCTTGTACAGCATCAATTTGTCTTTAAAAAAATTCCTGATAATGTTGATCCTGAGCGCGTAAGCTGATGCAAAAATTAACTGACATAAAAAGTAAATTTTATGATCTGTCGATAAGGGTAAACGATTTAAAGGAGAAAATGAATGATCCGATAACCAAGGTACATAAAAAGAATACTTTTGCTCTTGAGATTTTTTTAAATAGACATGATTAAGTCTTCTGATAAATGTTGACAAAGGCTGTAAGTACTTTTGTTCATGAATTACTGTTGAAGAAGGATTAATAACTGACTTCGTATGTTCATCCATTTTATGATTTTTTTTTTTTTTTACAACATATTCTACGAAAAACAGTCCAAAAACTGTTAAAAAAGTAACTTTGTTCAAACGTATTAAGGATTATTTTCTTATGACTCCAAATGAATTCTGAATTCATTAATAATAAATCTAATACTTTATTATGCTTTTTCAAAAATACAAATTTCCAAGTACTCAGAATAGAGCGTCGATGCGTAAAATAAAGATATGAAACAAGCTGTTAAGAGTGTAATAAAAAATAGGGCTGATGAACAAAAAGGGCATTCTAAAAAGTGCTTAAATTACTGGAAGAAAACGATAAGAATTAACATTTGCTTCTACAATGAAAGAAAATATTCTGTAAATTAAAAGACATGCTTACTTCATCAATAATAAAAGCATGTTAATTTTTTCAAATATCTTTGATGCTGTACGCTTTTCTTAACAGCATCATAAGACTGCGCGTTATCTATAATAAAGACTTATAATTCACAAAGTAAATTATAATTTATTAACCTCTTATCTGCGTATCTGTCCATCTACCACTTATTACTATACTGCTTTTAGGTAGTTTTTGGACTTATTTTAACTGCCAGCAAACGGCCTATCCTCAGGCCACATGATTAATTTAAGCTCAAGTTGTATAAGAACCAAACAAACTACTATATTTGACCTTAAGATAAGTTAAGCAACCAGTGAAGGCTTAAATTTCTGCCAACCAAGTCATTTCTAATTGGTTTCAGCCAACCTAAGAAGTTTTTTTGTTAGTGCAGGAGTGTAAGGATGTTGGGGTGTAGGCAATCCCTATCTACCTCTATCAATCAATTACTAACAGACTATTTAGTTGTCTTCAGCAAACCTTAAAAAAATTCACACAAGTGCGGTAGCATGCAGAGACTGTGTTGGTAAACTAGATTCGGCTGATTTTGGAAACTTTTGGATAAGTATAGGAGTGTGTGGCAGTCCCTTTTTTCCTCCAACCTTCGAAGTTATTTGAGACTATTCAGTTAACTTTAGACAATTTTAAAAGTGTTTACATAATTGCAGGACATAGAGGGATCGTGAGGTGGCAATCCACGTTCTTGTCTGCCTCTGCAAATTACAAAAGACTTTTTAGTTGATGGCTTTGGCTAACCTTAAAAATATTCGGTAAGTTAAGGAAAACAAGGAATTACGTGGTCGATCTCAGAACATAATGGTAGCAGTAGTGACATTAAAATAACACTACAAAATTGAGATATATGCACATACATAAAGGCTGATCTACGTCAACTGAAGACCCCCTGTTCGTAATTAGCTTAGGACTTCTAAAAATATTTTCGTTATTAAATATAGCCTATATATTATGGTTATATTTGGCATATGGTAGTTTCTAAAAATCCAATTTGAGTTTCTGAAAATAGCAATTGTTTAATTTATGGCAACATTATAGAATTCTTGTAATTCTTCGTATTTTTAATTGCTAGATACTTTCCTGTTAACTGTACTTATTTTGAGGGCTGTGCATGATTTCTATTCTTAAAAAATTGTTAGAAATAAAGCTCTCGTTGCTTATAACCATTTGTATTACAGTATATTGCAAAAATAATGTAACATACATGCATCAAACAGATAAGAGAAAAATCGCTGACGAAATGATCCAAACTGAACGGCGATCCCTGGGGTGAGAGAAATAGTGTCATAGACAAAAGCATAAGAGAACACTTCACCACTAAGGGGTAATTATAATTCATCGTCAGTTTGTGAGCTACTGGTTTCCCGAGTCGATACCGATAAAGTTGCCATAAAGCAACAACCAATCAAGTTTTTGGATTGTTGCAATGAAGGTTTAGTATAAGAATCGAAGGCTGAGATACTTGAGTCTTGATTAAGCGCATTTGGTCTGGTAGTCATCCCCACAAGAGTAGTAGTATCCACGAGATCAAGCGTGCATTCAGATACCTTAATTGTGAATTCTTAGTCAAACAACGATTCATCTGTTTACAGGATTACAAGAATGTTCCGTTCAAGTGGAGAAGACTACATGTATTCCCCCGATGTTTTAGCGGTGCATGACAATGAACTTAATGACATGGATTGGCGTTATTACGGCCTAGGATATTTTCTGTGGATGGTTGTATAGTTTATTTGATTTTTTTTTTATTTATGCATTTTGTTTAAATTTTAAGGGGTAGGTAGGTGAGAGTATACGTATAAGGGGTGCTTTATACGTACGTGTGCATAAGAACATCAGGGGACGAATTAGTTTGGGGAATGCACGAGGACTCTCCTGGGCGATGGATGCGCATCAGCTGTGGCAGTGTAAAGCAGTTGACTGGGAGAGGGAACTCTTTTGAGAGATCTTGGAGCAAAGGGTTCGAGAGGGCAATATCAAGAGGTCACTTCTTGAGGAACAACTCAAGGTTTGACTGGAAAAGGCCTGGAGTGTTAATCTTGCCTACCGCAAGAGAAACACGGACCGAGCTAATAGCATCGCTCCACGCTACTGCACATTTAAAAAATAGTAAGCTTGCTTTTTCAGTGCTGGGATCGTCTTCTTATGGATTTATTTGATAAGTTAAGATAAGGAACGCCAATTCGTCCGGTTGTTTAATCGATCTAACCAAGTAGTGATTCTAAATCGGAGACCGATAGCAAAGGAGAGCTATGTTTTGATTCTTACGTTTTTTTCTGCTACGTGGTGGTGAAGCTTACAAGAAGCTCTCTAGCGTTTCCTGGAGTCTTTATTCTTTTGAAGTTACGCTTTCTACTTGAGTTTAATTTGGTGTGGTCATAGTTCAAGTTTCTTAGTCAAGGGTTAGTAACAAGCGTTGAGCTCCCCTCGTGTACAATCATTTAGTTAGTGGATAGAAATCCCCGGCTATTCAGTCATCCAAGAGGTGATCTACTGACCACTTTTCTCGTTATGCCTGGAGCTTTCTTTCTTGCAAATTTTTCATCTGATGAATCTTTGATCCCGAATATGGTGAGGTGGTGTTCTTGTGTTGCTATCCACGCAGTGGTACTGCCTGTACGTGTATAATACATCTATGCTTTTTTATTTCTTATTTTTAAATTGTTATTTGCAAAGAAAAGAGTAAAAGAATTTAGCCCGAGTGTATCATGAATAAGCGTATCATTAATTCGTTTTAAAATAGGGCTGTCTTTAATTGATGATTATATTTCACTATTTCCTGTTGCAAATATTGAATTTTAAATAATCTTATGTAAAAAAAGCGGAGATCAAAAAATAATATCACAGAAGAACAAATTAAAGTTAACTTTATTCATAAACCAAGTACATATGGATCCTTAAATATCTTAACAGAAGTGCACAGCAATTTATATTCCATGTTGATAACTTAGAGATATGTTTACGTTGGATACCAAATATATAGAACTTTTGATGGGTTTAACTTATCACGTTGCAAAAAGTGCTGTTAATACTTTCATTATAGGAACAAATTCAATAATACGCCAAAGTGTGCAGTATGTGCTGGTAACCATGAAACTAATAATTGCAGTGATACAAAGCAAAAGTCTAGACGATGTACATTGTAGAGTAAAGCAAATACGAAATATAATCTTTCTCTAGATAATAGACATGACGTGAGTAAAATTAGAAAGTGCTCGTCATACAAGAGACTATTGAACAGAACAATTACAAAAACTGTTTATCCATTTAAATCTGATAGTAATTTTTATCAAAAATAAAAAACTGAATAGTGTTGATTATCAAAAAATCACTAGAAAAGAAATAATCTATGACAGTGTCTCAGAATACTCACATGAGGTAACTAATGATAATTCAGAAATGCTATTGATTAATGTCAGAAGTATAAACTCCAATAAACTGGACCTTGAAGAGTACATGAGTAAATTCAAACAGCAACTACACATTTTGATATGTACTAAAGCATAGTTGGTTAATAGTCCAGCAATCTTAGATATTAATTATTGTAATCATTACACCAATAAAAGTGACATGAATAAAGCTGATGGTGTCATAATATATGTAAAAATAACGTCAAGCACACAAAAGAGATAATAGTACATGATGAACTCAAAGAATTAACAGTATCAGTCTGGCATAAAGAACCAACAGTAAAGAAAACGAGTATATACAGATGGTTTGACTACAATAGACGAGATTTCCTAAATGATTTTAATACGTTTCTACATACAAGAGCAAACAAGAAATACTACTTTGTTAAAGGTGATATGAACATATGCATACTAGAAAAGAATGACCTATCAACAGAAAATCATTTTAACTTAAAAAAAAAAGCAAGATTTCACGAGTACAAAGCGTAACACGACCGAGAAACAACAGCGAAAACAAAGGAAGTTGCACAGACCAAATATTTATCAAATCGATCTTTAATAATAAGATATGTAAGTTTAATAAAAAAGAAAACTGACCACTACCCTCTTATTCACTAATTTAATTTTACATGCAAAGCAAAAATATTTCTCTAGCTATTAATTATAAAAAACTATTCAAAAATGTGAGCTGAGTTAAGTGGGATGTTATTAATAATATGAATAATATGCAAGAAATAGATATCACTTTAGTTTCTATCGTGAAAAAGGTTGGTACCACGTAACACATTCACTTATCCCACCTTAAAAGATAAAAAAAGAGAATCCCGGATAACGACGGCTTTAAAATAATCATGTAAAACGAAAAAAAATCTGTACAAAAATTAAGAAATAGAAATATTCAATACATTTGTATTAAAACAATGTAAGAAATATAATAATACTTAAAAAAAACTATTACTTAAAGCTAAAAACGTGTATAAAAGTACAATATTAGCTTAATGTGATAAAAAACACCTATGGTCTGATATTCAAAATAAAATCAGCAATAACAAAACTAAAACAGAAAACTTAGACTACGTAAAAAGTTACAATAGAAATCTTATCACTAATGAAATTGAAATAGCAGGAGGTCTTAATAACTACTTTAGTAAGATAAGAAATAAAATGGCCAAGAGTAATAAAGAACCGAAGATAAAATATGATGTTAAAAAAAAATCCTGTTTTATATTAACAATATTTATAAAACCTTGCACTGTAGGTAAAGTGGTATAGGTAATAATATTACTTTAAAACAAAATGGGAGGTGTAGATAAAATACATGCGAATGTTATAAAAACGCTAGGAAGATACTAAGCCTTACCACTCAGTATCATATTGAACAAATGTGTAAAACAGAGTAACTTCCTAATGTGTTTTAAAACAGCTCATATGATACCTATATTTAAGGTAGGTTATAGGCATGAATGAAGATATTCTGGACCAATGTTATTATTACTATAAGACGTTCAATGACAGTTAGTTAATAATTAAAATAATGTCCAATGGTGGTACTGTCAAATTTTGTATTTATTAAAAAACAAAACGACGCTTCGGCCGTTTGGACAATGTCCCGGCCCTCATCAGGTACAAAAATTTATGAGTAATAAAAAATTGTTTACAATACAAATTTTGATAAATGCAATAAACGCAAATCAAGTAAAATGTATAAAATACCTCTGACTCTTACTAAGGGGATGTAAAATCGTAATATAGTCCGAGATTCAAGTTTTGTTGCTTTTATACTCTACACAGATGCAAATGACACAATATATGCACACAATACAATCAAATAAGAATTGCAAGCAGTTCCTAGTGAGACATACGTAAACAGATCATGTTTTCCTAATACCATAAATGAAAGGGGCCCTCAGATCATGTACATAGAGTTAGCCTCCTATTTCAATTGATTTAACGAGAGACTTGTAACAATCTTTTATTCTTTGTGCATCTTGTTGTCTATTAATATAATTATTTTAAAAAAATGTATATTTAACATTTCGGAAAATAGGTGCCTTTATACACGATATTTTTGATGAATTAAATAAGTTTGATGAAGATATTCATGAAAAAACTTATCCAAATGCTACTGACGAATAAAAATACACAAAAAAGACTTTTCTATCCATATCATTGTCTCGACATTGAATTTACCAACTTACATTTTTAAAAGTTTTCTTCCTGACTTTTTGATTAAGAATATTCGACTGGCAACATTACAAGTAAAAAATAGTTATGAGTTAAAAAATAAATTAAAAGATATCATCATTTCACGTGGTTACACTTTTATTAGTCTAAATGTTGTTAGTTTATTTACTAATACTAGTGAAACTTTAATTATAAATTCAATAAGACATTTTTGGAAATTCTTGAATGGTGCAATTAATGTTCTTCTCAATGAATTTTTCACGGGTGTATCTTTGATTTTGAATTCAACTTTTTTCCATTTCAATAAGACATTTTATAAACAAGTTTTTGGCTCTGCAATGGGCAGTTCCTGTATTCCAGCATTGTGTGATCTTGTAATGCGTTTACTTAAATTTCTTGCTTAGAGAAGTTATGTTTTGATGTTCCTTTGTATGTGCGGTATGTGGATGATATTCTCATATGTATGTCTACTTAATATATTAGCTACACTAAAAACATTTTTAATAGCTATTATCCGGAATTACAATTCACTGTTAAGAGATGCAACAACAACAGCATTAGTTTCTTGGATTTAATAATTATTATTCAACAAAATAACTTAGTGCTAACTAGTTGGTACTAAAAACCCACTTATTCAGGCTGATACGTGAATTTTTTCTTCCATCATCTAATACAACATAAAATAGGTATTATTTACACATTAGAAGACTTTACCATTAAGTTTGCAGACCCTCAATTTTATAACAATAATTCAAAATTATTCAATAAATTTTTACTCGATAACAACTGTCCTCAAAAATTTGTTGAAAAATTTTTAAACAGAAGAATAAATACATTAAGAAATATTAACATGATTGACGTTTGCAGTAGAAACAATAATAATTATAAAGTAATTATATCATTACCGTATATATACCACTTGCACGGTCCTGTTAAATATTTTTGTAAGAAGCTTCACATTGGTTTTGTCTACAGTTTAAACAATAACTGAAATTTAATATTTTTACTTGGTAAAGATGTAACAGAGCCACTCGATAAAAATAATTTCGTTTACCACATACCATGTGTGAATTACAACTGCTGTTATGTCGGTCGAACATTGAGAGCTTTAAAATTAAGAATAAAAGAGCTTAAAAGAGGCGTAGAGAAAAAAAGGATACTTCTGTTTTATCACAACATAGCATTAAATTCATACACAACTTTAATTTTGATAAAATAAAAATTTGAGACACGTAAAAAAGTTATAAAAAGTGCCCATTTTTCAAAATGTTAAATATAATTCATTTTAATAAAAATATTAATTGAAAACAAGGTACACAAAAAATTAAAGATTATTACAAGTCTCTCAATAAATCAATTAAGAAAGAAGGCGAACTCTATGTACATGATTTGAGGGTCCCTATCATTTATGGTATTAGAAAAACATGATCTGTTTACGTATTTCTCACAAGAAACTGCTTGCGATTATTATTTGATTGTATTGTGTGCATATATTGTGTCATTTGCATCTGTGCTGAGTATAAAAGCAACAAAACTTGAAACTCGGAATATATTACGATTTTACATCCCCTTCGTAAGAGTCAGAGGTATATTATACACTTGACTTAATTTGTGTTCGTTGCATTTATAAAAATTCGTGTTGTAAAGAATTTTATATAACTCATAGATTTTTGGACCTGCTGAGAGCCAGGAAATTGTCCAAACGGCCAAAACGTCGTTTTTTTTTAATAAATACAAAATTGGACAGTACCACCATTAAACATTATTTTAACCATATCATCAGTATCAAGCTTCGCAAAAATTTTTGAATAATCAATATAGTCTTGATTATGTAATTCCTAACATCACGTAAACTTACATCAGAAAATATGGATTTTAAAAAAAAGGTGTACCGATGCACTTGCATCACTGGAAAATTTGATAAATACTAAACTAGATTTATCAAATCTAACTGCAATAGCATTCATGGATGTAGGTTAGGCTTCTGACTGCGTTTATTACAAAATACTACGAAGCAAACTTAAGAATTAAGGCGTAAAAGGAATAACACTAAAGCTTCTTGAACGCTATCTTGAAGATAGACTTATTAAAACTACTGTCGATGATGTTAGTAGTAACTACAAAACACTTAATATTGGAGTTCCTCAGAATGCAATACTCAGTCCTGTGTTGTTTTTTGTGTATGTAAACTCACTACTTCTTTAGGTTGAAGGTGTTACTTTTTTTGTTGATGACACAGCCCTATTTTGCAGCTCAAACACTTGGAATGAGCTAAAAGAGTTATTAACATATCAACTAAGTAGAATATTTTATTGGTTCTACAAAAATAAATTAGCCACTAACATTGACGAAACTTTAATAACTACTTTCAAAGGATACATAGACTCAGTACCTAATGATCTTACTTTTATAGTTAAAGACCGAAAAGTAAAAAAAAAAAGCAAGACCATATGTATTGGTCTTATTTTGGACAGTCAGTTTTAATGAAAGAGGCATATTAACAGAGTGATGAAAAAAACAAAACATTTTCTCTTTGTCTTTTACAGGCTGTTTACGTTAAAAATCAGCCAATTACTGACTGTATACTATGCTCTATTTCTCAATGTTACGATTTATGGATTTCTAGCGTCAGCATCATCATGTTAAAATGTGCTGGGCCCATTACAATCTTTACAAAAGAGAGTTGTAAAACTATTTTTCATTACTATGTACGATTATATAAGCTTTAAAAAAAAACCACTGAAAATTAAACAAACTTATAATTATGAATGCTACGATATCAATAGAGAGCACTACAAGAAAGGTATTTGACTGGTACACGCAAAACTAGACACAAAAGTATCCTGAATTTAAGCAGTAATTCAAATAGTGGGAAATGTCGTTATAGATATAGGTCTATTGTAATTGTTGAAAATAAACGAACGTGGAAAAATAAATACTTTACAACATTTTCTGTAATAGACTTGTATTTATTATTATTATTACTCCATGTAGTACATAAGGCATCTTTCCTTAGCAACGGTTACCTAATCATTGAATATACGTATTGTCATCAAACATGTATCAATCACGACACTCGAGAGCTGCTACGCCCGCTTAATGCCTATCGTTCCAGTACCATGCACGTAATTTTAAATTTACTTATAATTTAAAGCGCCTTCTTAAATATTATCTTAAGTCTTTTTTTAATTTTATAAATCTTATTCTTCCTATTGCCTTAGTAAAAATGTCTGCTTCGTTTTCTTCTGAGTTAACTTTAACTATATAAGTTACATAGTATAAGCAATTCTCGTTTACTAAGTGAGAATGTGTTTCAACACATTTCAAGTTTCTCGTATGGTTACCAAATAAAGCAATACTAATCGCACGATACTTATCTTTAAAAATATAAGCTGATNCAGGAAGGAATGTTCCTGGTAAAAAATTAATTTTTTCCTTTTCATTAACCGTTGCTGCAGCATTTTTTAATTTAAATATATTTGAAAAAAATAGTAATAGATTGGTATGAGCTCACCATTGCAGTGCCACATCTCATCTTTTTCAATTTGACAAAGTTCAGATTTTAGATAGAGAATCTAACAATTTAAACATGAATTTTCAGAAATGCTCAATATAATATGGTATGAAACAAATGTTAACAGAAAGACTGGTATTAATAACCTTAATGTATCTTACAGTAATTTAATTAGATATGTACGTAATAAAGTGAATGATTAGTATTAAATTCTATTTTTAATATATATATATTTTTTTATTATTTAAAATACTACTTCTTGTTAGTTATATTACACCAGTTTTAAACCATTTTCCGAGTTTTATACCTCCTTCTCCTATCACTATAGATCTGTTCTAATTCCTTAGTTTCGTCCCCACTTCCGTCCGTTGTACCGCCCCTAACATATATTTACATACTTTATAGTCTATACTGGGGGAACACCTCTAATACATTAAGTGGTTTAAGGCATCTATGTATGGGTTTCTGACTCTCAGTTTTTCTCTTATTGTTAGGTTGGCGTAACGACATTGTGTTTTTGTTTTAATATACTTAGTGTCCCATTTATATAAAACAATGAATTTTTTTACGTTCTATTGTTTTTCATATGACTTTAATTATTATAAATTCAGTCATATGACTTTGAAAATGTGTCACTGTTAATAGAATACAATCGTGATGTAAAAGGGGATGCGCCTTTTGTATTTGTGGGTTGTTACTTGTTGTTATTAGTTAGAATTTAGTTATTTTAAGTAGCGGTCTTAACATTTGTAACATTAACCTAAAAAATTTATTATGTTTTTTTAGATTACTAAAGAGCTCAACTTTGGTTTCGACGGAACGTCAAATATTTTGTTTCATAAAAATGTGCTCCCTTTTACCAAGTTTTATATTTACTTGTACCTTATGAATTTTTTATTTTAAGTATTATCTTTTTAAATTCCTTAAAAAAATCACTAGATTGTTAAAAATCAGTTAACTAAATTATATTCTAATTTATTACTCTCACATATCTGCAATGCTGTTGATGTACAAGCTTGTTTCCTCATGTATTAATTTAAATTCATCTAGAGTCAATGCACTAGATATGTAACTTATTACTTTCGAATATTTTTCTCCCCAAGCTGATTCTGTTTCATTTAGATTTTTTATTGCTTGATAAATAAAATCCTTACAGTTTCTGAACCTTGAACATATCGATATTTTTTTTTTCCACAAACTGTAATTAATACCATCAAAAATTGGTAACATAAATTTAATATCGTCCGCTATTTTTTTTCGCTTTCTACTTCTCTTACTATATACAGCACGTTTTCTAAAATTTTTAAATACCTACTTAATATTTTTTGTTAAATACAAATATTTAAAAATTCTTATTGCACACTTGTAATGAGTTTGATTTGAACCATTTTTAAATCTACTTTAATAGCTTACGCTTTAATTAATATGTGATCTTGTTTCTGAGCTTGTACATAGAAGACCACTTATCAAATTTCTTTAGTTTTTAAGTTCAGATGCTTACCATGCGGGCTCACATTTTAAGTTTTGCTCCATTGAAATTTCATACAATTTTGCGTTTTTTACATCATACTTTTCTACTTAATATTTTGTGTATCTTTCCTAATCTAATGTCATTATACCACTTTAACGATCGTAATCAATATTTACAGCAAGTTATGTATTAATATTACCTGTTTTTCATCCTAAATTTATTTGTTAATACCCTTTTAGTTTCGTTAGTTTGATTGTTACTTTAACTACGAATTATTAAATCATTCACAAAGATAATCATATACATTAAACTATATCCATCATTTATTTAATACAAACAATAATCATTCTCGCTTCTTTTGAAACTTAAGCTTTTGAAACATGTATCCAGACACTCATGCTATGCTCTAGGGCTCTCTCTCAAACTATATAATGCTTTATCTAACTTGCATACTATGCATGTTCCATCATTACAACCTTCCGGTTGTTTAACTTACACTTCAGATTTTACATTCTCATTGAAAAAAGCTGATTTCACATCCATTTGACTATTAATAAGATTATTTCGTAAACAATAAGCACATAAAATTTTAAGAGTTTGTGTTTTTGCTACAAGCAAATATATGTCGTCAATTTTTTCTTCGTGTTGAAAGCCTTTTACAACTCATCTAGCTTTATATCTACTGTGTAATTTTTTGGTATACAACCATTTTTAATCAATAATTTTTTTATTTTCTGGTCTATGTATTGATTCATAAGGTTTACTTTTTAATAATGCAATTTATTTTCTTGTTCACAGCTTCTTTCCAATTGACGCACTCTTCATCACTTATTGCTTCATTATAACTTTGTAAAATGTTTGCACTAACATAATTTACGTAAATACATGTTGCATAACTTTCTGCCTTCTATCTTTCCGGTTCTTTACGCGTTCTAAGAGACATTTTTATTGTACAATTATTTTTATTTGTAGTTTTTTACTCTTTAAAATTTTTTATATTTTCATTAGAAACCAAATCATTATCGCCGTTTTTGTTACTACCAGCCAAAATTTTATATCTCATTTTGCAACAGATAATAGACACCTTGCTATGCCTATTACAAATCAATTGTATCTTACTGCAGTTCTATTCAACTTGTGCGTATATGAAGGGCATTTATCTATTGTAAAACTTTTCAGTTTTGTAAGTTATTATTAATGTTATCAGTACAACCACTATCCAAAATCCATTCAGTTTTATTATCACAATTATTCGCTTCGCAGTTGGCAAGATTTTGATTGTTATTAATACTTTCTTCGTCAATACTTTGATTTTCACTTTAGCTTCGATCATAATTGGCACTGTTATCTTGATAATGTTGTTATTGCCGATGTTGATTCTGCCACTGTTGATATCCACCACGACCACGCAGTGCTGGGCCATGGCCTCTGTTATTGTTGTAAAACTTTTGCTGCTGTTGGTTGCCGAACTGACCTCATCCACCTCCTCGCTGTTAATTAGTTCTTTTCCTGTTTACATTTAAAACACGAGGACACGATCCTCTTGATGTGTTTTGTCGTTTATCATAGTTGTTATTATAACATTGACTTTGAAAATGTCTTGGCTTACCACATTTATGACAGTTTTTATGTTTTCTGTTTTTCACTTTAAACACACTTAAATTTTCACTATTACATTCATTCTTGTATGTTTGATTTTCAATTTTGTATATTTGAACTTAATTTTAAAATATTTAACTGTTTCTTTCTCTTCTTTCAAAATGTCTATTAAATCACCAATATTTTCCAATGCAGGAAGGAATGTTCCTGGTAAAAAATTAATTTTTTCCTTTTCATTAACCGTTGCTGCAGCATTTTTTAATTTAAATATATTTGAAAAAAATAGTAATAGATTGGTATGAGCTCACCATTGCAGTGCCACATCTCATCTTTTTCAATTTGACAAAGTTCAGATTTTAGATAGAGAATCTAACAATTTAAACATGAATTTTCAGAAATGCTCAATATAATATGGTATGAAACAAATGTTAACAGAAAGACTGGTATTAATAACCTTAATGTATCTTACAGTAATTTAATTAGATATGTACGTAATAAAGTGAATGATTAGTATTAAATTCTATTTTTAATATATA
>NW_019379611.1:360484-381262 GCF_000648655.2 Copidosoma floridanum | reverse complement strand
TTTTTCCACAAACTGTAATTAATACCATCAAAAATTGGTAACATAAATTTAATATCGTCCGCTATTTTTTTTCGCTTTCTACTTCTCTTACTATATACAGCACGTTTTCTAAAATTTTTAAATACCTCCTTTTTACTTAGTCTTTGTACTTTTTTTTTAACTCAAAATTCGGATCTCTTTTAAAATTTTCTCGTTGCCAGCCTGTTTTTTCTTTTTCTAGTGTATTATCCATTTACCTATACTCAAACATCGTATTTGCATTTTTTTTCGCTAAACACGCGCCAAAATTTATTTCTCATAAAGCATCTTAAACCTTTTACATCTCAATAAATTTTTCACTAAAACACATATGAAACACATCACTGCACACATTTTTTACTTGTCTTTTGAATGATTCACAGATTTCTCTAATCTATTTTTGATTTTACACTCTTGCTCACAAGTATTTGTCAGGTGCCTACGAAGAGACGCAGAGACGCGTGAATAATCAAAAAACAAGAACGAAGCAGGCAACTCAATCCACAGACCTCTTTGCTACTTTGATAAAAATAAATGAACCAGGGAAAATAAGTACTCTACAACATCTTCTGTATAGGACTTGAATTATATAATATCAATACTCCATTCAATACAGAAAATTATCCAAACTGCAAAGTTATGTAAGATTATACACAATTAGAATGTAATACGTTCCTTACAGGTGAGCAGAAAATTTTAATGTCCTGTAGCTATAAAGGCAGATTTACTACTAAATTTCAGCTCATCTGGGCTAATAACTTTTTGTTCAGAAGCTACGAAACACAATGGACTATGAGCTTTTATTTTTAATTATTCTGGTTTTTAAGCCTGTTAGAACCAGGCAATTGGGTGATGGCTGACACAAAATTTTCTTAAATCTTATTTGATACTTTGCAAAGACAATGTACTACTGCCATGACAACCTTTGCAAGTGATCCTTGATTTACTAAGTAGGAAGTTCTAGAATGGTATGGCATTGCTACAGTGCGCAAACACGCAGAAAGACTTATTCAAAAAATAACAATTTATAAGTTCTTGCAACATACTACTGTTCAGGCATTCAACAAAAACATAATTAAATGTACATTATTTGTATTTTAGCAAACGGTAAGCAACAATTTTAGTTTCGTTAGTTTGATTGTTACTTTAACTACGAATTATTAAATCATTCACAAAGATAATCATATACATTAAACTATATCCATCATTTATTTAATACAAACAATAATCATTCTCGCTTCTTTTGAAACTTAAGCTTTTGAAACATGTATCCAGACACTCATGCTATGCTCTAGGGCTCTCTCTCAAACTATATAATGCTTTATCTAACTTGCATACTATGCATGTTCCATCATTACAACCTTCCGGTTGTTTAACTTACACTTCAGATTTTACATTCTCATTGAAAAAAGCTGATTTCACATCCATTTGACTATTAATAAGATTATTTCGTAAACAATAAGCACATAAAATTTTAAGAGTTTGTGTTTTTGCTACAAGCAAATATATGTCGTCAATTTTTTCTTCGTGTTGAAAGCCTTTTACAACTCATCTAGCTTTATATCTACTGTGTAATTTTTTGGTATACAACCATTTTTAATCAATAATTTTTTTATTTTCTGGTCTATGTATTGATTCATAAGGTTTACTTTTTAATAATGCAATTTATTTTCTTGTTCACAGCTTCTTTCCAATTGACGCACTCTTCATCACTTATTGCTTCATTATAACTTTGTAAAATGTTTGCACTAACATAATTTACGTAAATACATGTTGCATAACTTTCTGCCTTCTATCTTTCCGGTTCTTTACGCGTTCTAAGAGACATTTTTATTGTACAATTATTTTTATTTGTAGTTTTTTACTCTTTAAAATTTTTTATATTTTCATTAGAAACCAAATCATTATCGCCGTTTTTGTTACTACCAGCCAAAATTTTATATCTCATTTTGCAACAGATAATAGACACCTTGCTATGCCTATTACAAATCAATTGTATCTTACTGCAGTTCTATTCAACTTGTGCGTATATGAAGGGCATTTATCTATTGTAAAACTTTTCAGTTTTGTAAGTTATTATTAATGTTATCAGTACAACCACTATCCAAAATCCATTCAGTTTTATTATCACAATTATTCGCTTCGCAGTTGGCAAGATTTTGATTGTTATTAATACTTTCTTCGTCAATACTTTGATTTTCACTTTAGCTTCGATCATAATTGGCACTGTTATCTTGATAATGTTGTTATTGCCGATGTTGATTCTGCCACTGTTGATATCCACCACGACCACGCAGTGCTGGGCCATGGCCTCTGNCCTCTTATACTACACGCTTACAAGACAGAACAAATACACTCTTCCTACCCTGAATCTGCTAACCAGAGCGGTTCATCCCTCTTGTCCTGCTGAAATAGCGGACATTCTATACCCAAGATCTGCTAACCAGAGCGGTCTTTCTCTTCCTACCCTGAATCTGCTAACCAGAGCGGTTCATCCCTCTTGTCCTGCTGAAATAGCGGACATTCTATACCCAAGATCTGCTAACCAGAGCGGTCTTTCTCTTCCTACCTTGAATCTGCTTACCAGAGCGGTTCATCCCCATTAGTCCTGATGAAATAGCGGACACTCTTTACCCTAGATCTGCTACTTAAAGCGGTCTATCAAAATAACAAATACATACACACAGACATATTTGCACGTAATAGTGTTAGTAGAAGAAGAATTCTCAGAAAACGGAGTAAAGATTTAATATAATTAATGATTTCACTTATATACCAAAAATTGTTTGTAAAATAATATTTCATAAAACTGCCAAAAAATAATTTTGCGAGTAAAAAAAAGGTAAGAGAAGTGGTAGAAAATCGTATATGCAGAAGCTTATGAGAGAGAAAAACATTCTAGGAAAAAAATTAGATTTTTTTAATAATCAGTTACAAAATTACTACAACTGAGATACATTAATCAGTAATTCATCAAAAAACAAAAAAATTAAAAAACAAGTGGTAAGTACGTTTCAGAAAAGTAATTTTCATAATTCAGAAATTAATGTAAGGCGGAAATGCGATAACTTTAAAATTCAATTAAATACACAATTTGATGAATTATTTGCTTTCACGGAATAAGAGTTCCTTAAAGGCACTCAAGAACGTTTAAACGCATAGGCAGAAGATCACTCATATACATACAAATATATAATAAAATTATTAATACGGTATTCAAACCATGACCATCAAGCCCATTTTTGCTTAAAAAGGAAAAAGTGTTAGGTTAAGTCAGATCCTCTCGTACAGAAAGAGCCCTTCAATATTACACCGCGCACTAGCTGATGCTCGCGTAGCAATTTGTATATATAGCTACACATGCCACATTAGAAATCCCAGCGCCGTATACTCCATTGCTTAAAGCAGATGATGTCATATAAGCGTGCTCGATTACACTCTCTCACTTTAGTTCTTGAGCATACACATAGTACACTTATCGTATATCTATAAAAATTAAAGCAAACTTATTACACTTGCATGCGTTAAGCAAACACTCAGATCAAAGACATACACATCCACACACTAATGAATACACAAACATATATGTATATATTTATAAATACATACTATTTTTTCTTTATTACTTATGTCTTCTGCGATAAATGTCAAGGATTTAATAGAATATTTTTTTTTAACAAATTAACAATACAAAATAGTAGTTTAATTTTTTTTTGTAAGTATTACACACATGAAGAATAGAAAAAAAAAAAAAAGAAAAAAAAGTAGAAAATAAAAAAAAAAAGAGAAGAAAGAAAAAAAATGCACGTAAGGTATTATACAACTAAGAAAATGGTCCATGGAAACGATCATGCCGATATCACAGTAGCCGAAACGCTGATGGAATCTCTCAATTCAAACTTCTCATTTCAGCATGCAATTAAATCTATTTCTATATTCCACTGCACGCATAAGCGTAAGTGGCCAAGATTTCGAAAACCCCGAAGCATTTATAACATATTTAAAAAAAAGATATGCAACAGGAAAAACCGTTGTTGACTATTAAACTCAGCTACAGAAAGAGCGGTAACGACAAGGCCAATCGTTTGGTGAATATCATGATAATGTAAGCCTATTGCTAAGCTGATAGCTGAGCCAGGTGCTGAAAAAGCCTTGATGGAAGATAAAGGCAATGCATACAACGCGCATATGATGACCCCTATAAAAGACATGGCGTTAGACATGTTCATAAAAGGACCAGCACCTATGATAAGCCATCAGGTAGATGCAAAACAACCTGAACCTCTTTCCGACGCCTTCGATTACGCGTTGAGATTGGAGAGCCGAATGAGAGAGGGTATAATTCCAGACACGATATCAAGGACTACCTCGTAGTGACCTTAGAAATAATTAAAACATTTCATATCAACAGCAGAACAGGTATCCCAATCAGCCATTCACATCACATCAAGTGGAATAAGTTGATGAACAACAGATTAAAAATAAGAATAATCACGCTGATAGGCTGTATAATAATTATCAAAATTATAGTAGACAATATCAACAACATTATAATAAAAGAATTACTGTAAAAATTATCAGAATCAGGGAAGAAATTGGAATTTTTAAAATCAATCAAGAAACTCTAATCATCATCAGAATAATTTTGGACGATATAATAACGATAATCCTAATGATTATTACACTCAAAGAAATGCTAATTTTGATCCCGGTAATAATCAATGATACCGAGGCAGAGGTCAGAATTATAATAGGTACCCCTGAAATAATGATTATAATAGTAATAATCGATAAAGTTTTAATCTTAACTATCAGGATCAGAACTTTCAAAATCAATACCAACCAAGAGACGACCGTTTGCCGCATCATTTAAACTCTCAGGCGGCTAACCCTAATCGTCGTTTGGAGGTGAGCCCCCAAAGACAGAATTCAACTTCTACACTAAATGTTTCAGCGCAGGTAATGAAAATAGCAACATAATTGAAACCGTATACATTGGTACCTGCCAGGGACTTGGCGTAGACGACGAGCCTACAAGCATAAGGTTATCAATCCCAGAAGGGAAAAATCACTTTACAACACTCATGCTCGATAATGGCGCCGCCACAATTCTGATTAAATTANAAAATCACTTTATAACACTCATGCTCGATAATGGCGCCGCCACAAATCTGATTAAATTAGATCAGTTGAACCCATATTCACAAGTAGAGACTAGTGAAATTATTAACCTTACTGGAATCACACCTCACCTAGTTTTAACTAAAGGAACAACGTATTTGACCATACAAGGAAAACCTACATTTTTTCATGTGATCCCTAACGATTTTCCGATCAAAGATGGCGGCTTATTGGGTCGAAACTTTTGTAAGGAATGAGGAGCCACATTATCATATTATTATAATGCTATATTACTAGATGATGACGTCATAACCCCCATCCCTTTTTTTAAAACTTTTGAGAAAATAGAGCAGTTGGAAAAAGATTTAAAAAAATAAAAAATCATAAAACTCAAACAACAAGCAGAGGAAAATCAAATTTTAGCTACAACCCTTGATACTAACAAAGAGACAGAATTCCTTAAGGATAAAATTAACCAACAGAAATTTTATGACTAATGAATCGTAGCCCAACCCAAAAGGTCGAATATACTTAAATACGAAAAATTTGGAGACATAAAAGCTGATTTTTCTTTTTGAGATGAGTTTGACAAATTGATCTTATCAGAAAGAGGTGAAAATCTTATGAAGGCCACTAATAATAAAACTGATGAAAGTGGGATATACAGTGAAAATAATGAATTAGTCGACAAAGATATACTCCAACTCCATGCCATTGAACAGAATAAAAATACTCCTGGTGTAGAACATTGCCCTAATGAGGAACACAAAAATACCAGTAAAGCAACTAACTATACGATTAAGGCTCGAACACGTCAAATAGTAAGAATTAATATAATCAATACTAATTTAACTGAAGGATACTTACCACGAATAGATGTAGGGTGTGATGACCTATATTTAGGAAAAGGAATAGTAAAAAAATGAGAACGGTCAATGTAATATTATGGCAATAAATACTAATAAGGATAATATTGCGATTGAAATGGACCCAAGAGAAATCCTACCTTTCCAATACATTGCACCTGAATTTGATCCCGAAACTAGCAGCAAACATGAGAGACCAATTGTTTAAAATAAACGAGGTAGATTAAGTGACCTAAGAGGACTTGTGCGCACCAGTCATTTAAACTTGGAAGAACGAGACCAAATATATCAACTGATTTCTGAATTCTCAGAAATCTTCTTGTTACCAGGAGACACTTTACCTTGTACTAACCTCGTTGCACATGAAATCCGGAAAATAAAATCCCTATCAACTATAAATAATATCGTCACCCACCAGTACACAGAAAAGTTTTATAGGAACACGTAGCAAAAAAACTTAACGATGAAATAATCGAACCTTCGTCATCAACGTATAGTTAATCTTTTTGAATTGTCCCTAAAAAACCTGATAGCCATGGAAACCCAAGATGAAGGGTAGTAATTATTTTCCGAAAACTTAATGAAAAGAACATCGGTGATGCATATCCATTGCCTAATATCGCAGATATTATGGACCAGTTGGGAGGAGCCGTATATTTTTCAGTTCTCAATTTGACAAATGGATTCCAACGAATTCCTATGGATGAACATAATAAGTATGAAACAGCAGTTACGACACCCCATAAACATTACCAATATAGACCAATGCCCGAAGGCCTGAAAAACGCACCTGCCTCGTTCCAACAACTAATTGATCTCATATTGAGAGGCTTATTGAATGTTGAAATGCTAGTGTATTAAGATGATATTATTATTTACGCAAACAATCTAGTAGATCACGACCGTAAAGATAGGTTACTTTTCGATCGATTAAAATCAGCAAATATGGTACTCCAACCAGATAAAGCTAAATTTTTGCAAAAAGAAGTAATATTTCTTGGGCATATAGTGAGTCAACGAGGGATTGAACCAGACCTTAAAAAGATACAAGCCGTCAAAGAATTTCCCCAACCGAAAACTCTGAAAAATATGAGACAATTTTTAAAACTAGTAGGATACTAAAGATGCTTTATTAAAGATTTTTCAAAAATAGCTAAACCATTATTAGATTTATTAAAAAGGGAAAAAAATTTGAATGGACTGAAGTGCAGGAAAAGAGTTTTCAAATACTAAACGATTACCTATGCCAGAAGCCTATTTTACAATTCCCCGACTTTAGTAAATCATTCAAGTTAACAACAGATGCATCTGACTATGAAATTGAAGCGGTGTTGAGTCAAGAAAAAGATGGGTTTGACCATCCTTTCGCTTACCTTTCAAGAACCTTACATAAAGCCAAAATAAATTATTCCACGATTGAAAAGGAAAGGTCTAGCTGCACTATATGCAATGCATCACTTTCGATTATATTTATAAGGAAATAAATTCGTTCTCGTAGCCAATCATGAGCCATCGAATTTGATGCACACAAGAAAAGACCCGGGTCAGCGTTTGATGCGCTGGATGTTTAAATTCACCGATTATGAATACACTTTTAAATACAAACCAGGAAGACTCAATACTAAGGCTGATGCATTATCTAGAAACCCAGTAGGACCATTTCTTTATGCAGAAAATAATATAAACAATGGATTACCATTACTAAGAGTTATGATGATGGGTCAAAAGAAAATAGAGGAAAGGAAGAAAACAGAATTACAAAGTCAGAGGAAAGGAATACTTATAGCATCTGAATTAACGACGATCAAATCTAAGGCATTGCCAACAACATCAAAGGAAATAATAGGAGTAACAAAACCAAGAAGCATGATCAAATCAGAAACAGATGTACCCAAGTTGATCAGGGGTCCTGGACGACCCCTTGGTTAAAAAACAAACAAAGAGCAGCCGATATTAGATCATAGTGTGATTGCTCAAAGAACCCGAGCAAAAACATTTCCACAGCCACAGAAATCATCTACATTTCAACCAAATATATTAAGAAATGTCACTAAAAACATGTCAAAAGGTTTTAGCTCATTAGAAGTGAATTTTTAAGAATAAGTAGCCTCAACATCACACGCTAGTGATATGAGTTTAGAAACTATAGAAATAAAACATAATAGTTCCAAAAATGAGGAAATGCCACAATTATTAGTTAGAGATATAATTAACCTCGGTTCATCGTCAAGAACAAGTATGTTTTCCAAAAACAATCTAAGCAATACTAAAGAATCGTCAAGAGAAGATACTCAAATACCAGTATATGACCCTAGACAAAGTGGATTATGGCAAGAACTGACTGAAACAAGAATAGACTTAAAAACAGATACTGATTTAGACTCAGACATGACAAATACTGAAATTTCCGTTACACCAATTTCACTTAGCGAAAGTTCAAATGATGACATTTTTGAAGACCAACCTAAAACCACGACAAGTAATACTAATGAAGTTACTTATCAAGAAATAGAAGAGTTAACAAAGAAATTTAACTAAAGCCTTCAAGAATATTTGGACAAGTCTAACAACGATAATGATTCCGAACAGGCCAATTTTTATCAGTAACTAGAGTTTCTGACAGAGATAAACTGGACCCTGAAATTCAAGACATATTAACTAAAATGGACACCTATGATCCTGATATGTTTTATGACTCTGTATTAGATGAAAGAATTGCGGATATATCAAGACGTACAACAGGTCTTGAACCCCTATTCGATGGAGAAGAAATTTTAAGAAAATATAGGACAAGTGGAAAATTATCAATTACCCCACGTATTCAGGAAAATACACCCTTAAGTTCTAGCACACCGACGCAAATGAGTACTTTTGCTACTGCAAAAAACAGGTGATCTAAAGCGCTGGACTTGCAACAAATAACAGAAGAATCCCTGGATAACTTAAATAAAAACAGCAAACAAATAAACTGCAATTAAAATAAATTAATGAATCGAACTATTGCACCTTATTCCACAATGCTATCGGACTTATACTCTTTTCAACCCATCAATCGATACAAACAACAGCACGGAAAAGTATATGTGAGTCTTAGTGATAGTTGCAGTAGTACTGATATTTATAAGAACGAAAATGAAGGTAAGCTAGTAAATAATGTTATTACCACCAGATACTGCCTTACACACAAAAGAGACAATATAGTTTATTTTATTAGCAAGGATTGTCAACCAGTCACATCTGTCTCAAGGCTGTTGAGATCGATAGGTGCACTGGAATTTACCTATTTGAAATCGAAGAATCTAAGAGTGGACAAATTTTAATAACATCTTATGGAGGACATAATATACTGTCAATCGTTATTAATTAAACGTTGACCGATTTAGTATCCTCAGAAAGTCTTACAAAATCTTTGAAATCGCTTAAAAAAATATTGTTGAGACGAAGTCTTAAAACCTTCCGAACTTTAAGAAGGGGAGATCTTACAGACAAATTAGAACCTGGATTGATAACAAAAATGTTATTAATAATTTTTGAAAAACACCCATACAAATTACTGTCGTCCAAAATTACATTCGTACAAAATCTAATATTAGTTTATGGTGCGCCTAGAGCAATTCTATCAGATAGACATGCTACATTTGTGTCTAATTTATTGGAACAACTCATGAGAACCCTTAAAATGAATTATCTAACTACATCAGCATACCACCCTCAAACAAACGGATCACTAGAGTGAAGTCATGCTGCCCTAGGTGACTTTATACGAACTTACTATGAAACATATGATGACTGGGACAACTTAGCAAAATTTGCAGCTTTTGCGTATAACACGAGTGTACATGCAGCTACAAATTTTACGCCTTGTGAACCAGTATTTGGGAGAGTAGCAATGTTGCCCTTGAAGATACCTAAAGATAAAAGATTACGAACACACCTATTATATTTACAAGATCTTATAAGGCGACTTCAAGAAATGCTAATAGCGGCAGGAAATCAACAAATAAAGATGAAAGTACAAGCAAAAACAAGATATGATAAAAAATTAAAGTCTCTAAATGTTAAACCACGAGACTATGTTTGGGTTAGGAAAGAAGTGCGTTCACATAAATTTGATCGCTTTTATAATGAACCCCTAAGGGTTAGAACAGTTTTAGAGAGAAATAATGTTTTACATGAAAAAACTAATGGTGAAACCATACGCAAACATACAGATAAATTAAAACTAGTTCCCCGATAATAATATCTTGTAAGAAACATATTCTACATGTCTTCCAGAGAAAAAAAAAAAAAAACACAACGATGCAGATTATATTGTCCATCTTACCAACAATAGCGTTTGAAGGTCGCGCATATTTAAACTATGCTAATCATGGCAACCATAGCATAGAACCACTTGAAACAAACCCTGCAATATAAAAATTAAGAGAGCCGATTGAAAGATTGTGATATGGCTGGATGTAAATAAATTCATATTGGAACAAAAACCTACCCAAGGACTAAACGAAACTTTTCAACATTGTATTAAACAGGTTGGTTGTTTTAATTGCACTCACTATATGGAAATGGACCTCTTGAATTAAGAAATAAAGCGATTGACAAACCTCAAAGCAACACTATTGAATATAATAAATACTGTGGGAACCCATGCGGGACACAACATTATTCCACCCCCCCCCCAGCATGCGAGGAAAAAGACTGACAGCTTTTGGAATTATTGGGAGCATTGCTAAAAGACTTTACGGCTTAGTCACAGAAGATGATTTAAACAATATGAACACTAACATCAACAATTTGGATACCAATCAAAAAAAATATATTAAATTGTATGAACAAAATAGCCATATTTTTGCCACCACATTCAAAGAACTATACAATACCACGAAACGCCATGAGCGTATTTTAAAAAAAGTTGCTGATGTATTGACTTCAGGACAGGATTTTATTCTTGACAGATATCTGATTTATTTGTCAGCATACCTTAGAAGAACTGAGGCTACCCTAGATCACATTATTCGTTCCCATGAATGATTAAAGATGAAGATATGATTGACATCTTGCATGATTAACAAAGAGGTTAAGCACATCCAAAGCTATTTTCTCCAAATATATTTAAAACAGTAGCCCGGGATGTAAAGAACCTTGCGGGAAATCTAGAATTTGTAGCTCCAATAGAGAATCTTTATGCTGGCGGTATAAGTATCCTATGCAAATTAGATGTTGTACATCAAGAAAATAAAAGCATGGTAATATTACATTTGCCAATCGTAGATCGAACCCCCTTCAATCTTTATACACTACATCCAGTCACGATACCCCAATCTGGACAATATGAATCTGCCTATATATGCTCGGCTATAGAACCGCTGAAGGAACCCTATTCTATAAATGACTGTGAAATTCTTATGTTATTACGACCTGGACCACAAGTATTTAAACACCGTGAAATTATGTTAACGTCGAAAACCAAAAGCCAATGGATTCATTTACCAGCTAATAGTTCATGGTTATTCTCAACACCCAATGAAGAACAATTAAACATCATCTGTCCTAATAAAATAGATCAACGAAAAAGAGTAAAAGGTATACGTCTTCTACGAATGAATGATGGATGTTCGGGAAAAACTCACGGACTAACCTTCACCAGTGAACATAAGATTATCACTCAAATACAATATACCCACAGGTAGAAGTGAACTTAAAGTTAACGGTACTACATAAACCCTTAAATGACGCTGATGACTTCCATGACGCTGTAAAATCGATTCGAGAATTAAACTTTAATGAACAAGCATGGACAGATGAAGAAATAAATGTACAAAATATAATAAATCAAATGGAGAAAATACGGACCCAAAAATTGGAGGAAAAACAAACTTCTCTTTTTTCTTTAATACGATATGTCATTGAAGCTATTATTATCATGATTTTAATAGCAAAACTCATTAGCAAGCAAGAAACTGTTTCAAGAAGATTATAAAACGTAGTGTTTCGGAAAAATTTATAAAACGTACCATCAACCCATTGAACGCAGAACCCCGAGTAACCATAAAACAAGAACCAAATAAACACGAACCAACTGAACTGTATGTTGAAATTGAAGAAAACAAAAAAAACCTAAATCATCTAAAGCTAGATCTACATTGAAGACACGGAGCTCGATACTTCCACGCCATACTCCCCAAAAACTGGAAATGGACTCATAAATCAATAGTAATTTGATACTATTTTCCTTCCAGGTAGAGCAATGAACCCCGATTATAAAATAGCAATAAAGACTAGAGTAAACATAAACCAACCTTTACATAAAGTTATCGAACAATTAGAAAATAAAGGAAATATTAAGTAAATTCACATACTTACGGATTAACATAGTTATGAACATCGAACTATAACCGCCAAATACAATAGTGATTCATTTACTAAAGGAACTGATGAAACACTAAATACAGGAGAAGAAGTTCAAACACTTTTACCTTTTAAGATGAAATCCACTATTTGTCAAGTAGAAAAGATCTCTTTACCAACACCATCAAGAAACGACAATGATACACCAAACATTGATCCAAAAAGACTTATGTGTCTTTTGCCATTATTATAGAAGAAATGAAAAGGGAAAGAGATTTCTTTAATCATTTCTATTAATTTGGCACCCTAGAATATTGTGATGCCATTAGAGATCGTTGAGGAAGATTATCCCAAGGACATGTAAAATACATGGATCCTTAAAGCGCTATTTTAGTATTGCAGAACGATGAACCCAAATATTGCATGAAATACGCTTATCCAATTAAAATAAGTATAAAATACAAAATGAACCAAAAATTGACTCACCCATTATGTCAACAACAAGTTGAGTTAATGACTTACCACAAACATGTGATTACATGCAGAAGACAACACTGTACACAAACTACAGAAACGAAGTCAACACTTACCAAAACCATTGATCTACCAGAAAAGATCAAAAATAGCAGAAAATGAACCCAATAATTGAGCCCTACTAATCAACTATCCACCTTGTAAAATCAATTTTTCTTTTCACGTATTCCTTCTTCTTAACTTCACTTTATCATTTGATTTTATCCGTTGGATTTATGTGAAGTACGTTTATTATTAGTAAAATATATATATACATATATATACATAATTGAAACCGTATNAAATATATTAATTAAAAAAATAAAAATAATTAGGCTTTAAATTTAAGAGCGCATGTTGTATTCTATTTTAGCTGCATGTTACTCTATTGTCAAAATTTTGTTTTCTCCTCTTTTGTAATTTTAAGCTTTAGCATGTATTGAAACTACTTATTGAATTGTATCACAAATACGCAAATATTTCCGCATAGCATGATAAGTAATAATTGTATCTATCGATGTATTCCCTACCCATTATCCAATGGTTTCATAAACCTAATTTTATTCTCATATCTGCATTCCATACATCACTTACGAACAATAACAACACGAAGTTACGTTGCACGGCAGTTTCTGCAGCAACCTTAAATGACACAACAACCATTGAAATAGAAGATAAATCATCTTCACGAAACATCGAAGCACCAACTAAGAACGTAGAGTCAACGATGAAAGTCGAAACCCTTAAAAAAGTAAATGAAGAAGAGCTTAGTCCAATATTATGATTTATAAGAGTAAATCGTACCGGGATTAAAATAAGCGTCATTATTGAAAAACCTATTAACACAAAGTATATTATTGAATTTTTTGAAAACAATTATCCAATAGAAGATACTAATTTTTTAACCAAAAAACAAACACGGGAAGATATTGTTCCCGTTAAAGTAACGTATGGATCCGCTGAGGGGGCAGAAAACATGCACCAAATAGTAGTGTATTGCATAACTTAGTAGCCATAAAATGTAATCAAAAAAAATCCAAGAACAGAAAACACGATCAAAATAAAAAACAATTTAAAAGACAATGACTCACTTCCACGAAAAGTAGTATCTAAGGTACTGGCCATTATGAATCCGGATGAATACCCCCGGTTGTTAATGACCTTTGGCCCTTTGAGCTATTTAAACTACTACTCATTAGATGTCATACGTGACGATGGAAAACAGTTATACCTAAACTTCGCTACATACTGTAACGAAGAATTGACAGAAATGGCCCTCAAAGGCCTCAAAATGTATGGGGGGAATTACTTCCAAAAAGACTCGCAAAAAAGCCGTGAAACAGTAACACATTCATCGTGTGAAAGTTTAATATACAAATGCCCCCTTGAAGTGCACAGTCTTCTGTGCAAAACACAAATAAAATTAAAAAAGATCTGCCCATCATACCAGGAAAATATCAACTCGGTAAAATACGACTGGCACTATGAACTATGCCTTGAGATGGGAGTGTCAGCAAATCTCGATGCACTTAATAGACTAGTCATTAACAACACAAAACCAGGGGCCAAGGAGGAGAATAAGACGTAATATTTACGAGTCTATTTCTTTCTTCACTCTCAGTACCAAATAAACAAAACCAAAAGTATTTAAATACTGTGAAATTATGTTTACGCCGAAAACCGAAAGCCAATGGATTTATTTACCAGCTAATAGTTCATGGTTATTCTCAACACCCAATGAAGAACAATTAAACATCATCTGTCCTAATAAAATAGATCAACGAAAAAGAGTAAAAGGTATACGTCTTCTACGAATGAATGATGGATGTTCGGGAAAAACTCACGGACTAACCTTCACCAGTGAACATAAGATTATCACTCAAATACAATATACCCACAGGTAGAAGTGAACTTAAAGTTAACGGTACTACATAAACCCTTNTCATTCCCAATGATAAAATTTTAAGACTCTTTACAGAGTCATACTCAACGAGAGTCGTCGCCTAACAAAGCTGACTGTGTACTTCGTGGCTCTTGGAAGTGTCAAGTGACAATCGAAGCGAGCCATAAAGCCTAAACACATAAAGTCAGCAAGTACCAGCCCCACAGCAAGTAAGACTAAGAAGTTTTAACTAAAACTTCGTGCAAGGTGCATTTCTTTGTGCGGCATTTTAGTTAGTAGCCTGCTGCCGCTCATCAAGTGCCGACGTTAATTACTAATGTTAAAAAATTGATCAGACGTTCCGTCTTTTCTCTGTTTCTTTTTATATGTATACAAGTAACATAAAATAAAGTGATACAAGAGTTATTAGAAAAAAAATTTGAGTTATTATAAAATATACAATTATAAATCCAACGAAAAGAAGAAGTACAAATCATCCAAATTGGTCATTCGAATTAATAATTAAAGCAGAGTTGCCAGTATTAGTTTCTAGTGGAAAGAAAGGTAAGTTAACCTGGATATTATTTTGAACTCTCTACTTCTTTCTTCTTTTTTTCAAACCAACAAATAGTTGGACTATCTGCTGTCTCGCAGTCTGTAAAGGAGCGTGAGACTGTAGCCCACAGTTCTTGGTTTGAAGCTGAAAACAAACTTAAATGACATTAATCGTTATTTCACAGACTCTTATGTAATAATGACATCTATTAACAATTTTTTACTCCTTTTAACAATGACGTATGTAGAATTCTTACTTGACTAGACTAAAAAACGACATATTTCTAAATTAATTATGTGGATTAAAACTTGTACCTAAGTGTAATACTTATAAGATCTTTTTAATTCAAGAAAAACACCATCAGGACTACAAGTAAGGGAGGGTTCAGCTTCGCAAATTATTAACTTTATATCTAAGACGCTTATTTAAGTTTTATTTTTCAAAGCCTTTCGAGCTGAAGTCTGTACTTTTAATCTATACAACATACCTTCAGTAGTCATACCTTAATGTTTCTGTTTTTGAAACCTACATACTAACTCTTCAAAATTATCTTAACAACTTTTAATGTTTTTAACAGCTTTTAAGTGACAAGTAGTTCTGAGGTATCTCTCTTAAAACCACGTTGCAGATTCTGGCTGCTGCACACATTTGAGCCCAATTTCTATCTCTTTTTTTTTAATTAACTTCTATATAGAAATATTGCGATGCAAACTTACGAGGACATAAAATTCTTCTTAAAATGATTTCTGTGTCTGAGCTTTTCTTTATGTTAACAGCATAATACTAAATATAATTATTTTGTTGTAAGAAGTAGAGTTTTACCAGTGTACTGCTAATAATAATATTTTATTCCTCCTTCTTTATTTTCTTCTCTTTTTTATTGGCATATTTAAGCTCTGCTACAATAATTTTACTCATTGGGCTACTATATGACGTCAGGTACGTTAGTTCTAATGGCATATAGCATACACCATCCTATTTTCTTCTTAAATAGTTTCTTAATTTTGGAGCCTTTGTAATAATTTGGTAATAGAGTAGCTGATAGCTTATTCCAAATCTTTAGCTTACTTCTTTTAAAGTGACTTTTTTCAGTATTGATAAGAATACAGACGGTAGCTAAATGTTTGCATATACATAATCCATCTTTGTAACTGCAACAAGGTTTTTTTTTATTATTTTGTCTTTATTTATCAAACGAATTCCTAAGAAACTTAAACTAAAAGATCGTTTAAATAATGTTGCATGATGGTATACCACTAAACCATTCTGTAAATTATTATTTACATAACTTTGCGACTACCTACACGGTCACATCATAAAGATAAGTGTGTATTCTTTCGCTTGCAGCACCAGAAGTTTCTCTTAAAACACGCTACTTTAAAAGGCGCGCGTCATCACCTATACGTTCTTCAACAACATTATTCATATGTGAACTTTTCACTAGATTTAGTCTGTATCTGTTTTCATTCCTTGAAACTCGTTCTTAATTATATCAACCGTTTTTGTACCCTATTTTACGTAAATTATTCAAAAGAAATTATAAAAAACATTGGTTTCACATCATGATCTCATACTTAACTGCCTAAAAAATTACCTAGTAAGCGTACGCTACTGCCTCTATTCTCGTCTCACTACGAGGTTTGAGAAGCCAAAAGCTATGTCGATGTATACCAGTGTATATACGCTATATTGACGGCTCCTACAAAAAATCGTACTCCACAAAATATCCAACGAAGAATCGTACGCGCAGATATATTCCAGCGAAGAATCGTACGCGCAGATATATTCCAGCGAAGAATCGTACAAGCCACTTCTTTCCGACGAAGAATCGTACGCGCAGATATATTTTGTCGAAGAATCGTACAGGCCACTTCTTTCCGACGAAGAATCGTACGTGCACCTATATACTGACGAATAATCGTACAGGCCGCTAAAATAACATTTACATAAATAATACAATAAGAATAACTATGGTGCCATTATCGTTATTTAGTCACGTATTGGTAAAATAGTTAAGTTATTAGGTAGGGTATTCAAGTTATATTTTTTAAGGTGTACTTTTTATAATAGGCATGTAATTTTTTTCCTTCAATTGCCGTGCTGAATCAAAGTATCTAATGTTAATGTTCGCTTGGTTCTTATACTTTATCAGAGCTCAAGTTTTTTGTTTTCGCTAGAAAATTTTAGGTCTTTTTTTTAATTTTGTGCTGTTTAGAAATATTCAGTGCAGTAAAAGTGGAAGTACGGATGATAAATGATATGATTAATCTAGTAAGTAGTAATGTATGATAAAAATGTTATTGTTTACAGTTTTTTGCAATAATGCAACACATTGCTTCTAGTCCTACATATACTTAGAAAAAATACAANTAAGTAAGTAAAGGCCCAGTAAGCGCTCCGTGTTGTGTGGGGATTGGCGATTGTGTTATAAATTTGTTATAAATAAATTATTAAATTAACAATTGCTTTGGGTTGCTTGGAGATTGGCACTTCTGTTATTTTATTTATGTACCATGTATAAATGGACCAGTGAGCGCTCTGGGTTGTGTGGGTATTAGTGCTCGTGTTATTTAATGTGATTAAATATTAAACAATGTGGCTATTAAACAATCAAAGTTGTGTGAAGATTGGCGCTTGTGTTATTACGTTCAGATTAAATAAGTAAAGAAACAAGAAAGTGCTCTGAAATGTGTGGAGATTGGCGCTTGTGTTATTTAATTTATGTTAAATAAGTAAAGAGACCAGTAAGTGCTCCATGTTGTGTGGGGATTTGCGCTTGTATTATTAAATCTATTTTAAAAAAATAAAGGGACTAGTAACCACGCTAGGCTGTGTTAGAATTGGCACTTGAGTTATTTAATGTATGTCAAATAAATAAAATGGCTAGTTAACGTTCTGGGTTGTGTAAGGATTGGTGCTTGTGTTACTTAATATATGTTAAATAAGTCAAAGGACCCGTTAGCACTCTGGGTTGTGTAAGGAATGGCGCTTGTGATATTTAATTTATTTAATTAAAAATCAAAGTTGCCAGTAAAAGATCAGGGTTGCGTGGATATTGGCGCTTGTGTTAGTTCATTTATGTTAGACAATTTATATGACCAGTAAGCAATCTAGGCTGTGAGGAGATTGGCGCTTGTGTTATTAAATGTATTTAATTTATGAACAAAGTAACCAGTAAAAAGTCCGGGTTGTGTGGAGATTGGCGCTTGTGTTACTTAATTTATGTTAAATAAGTAAAAGGACCCGTAAGCGCTTTGGGTAGTGTTGGGATTGGCGCTTGTGTTATTGAATATATGTTAAATGAATAAAGGGACCGGTTCGTGCTCTGGGTTGTGTAGGAATTGGCGCTTGTATCATGTAATTTGTGTTAAATAAATTAAGGGACCAGTAAATGTGTTGAGGTATTTTTGATGTTCGCGCTGCCCGTCACGATACGCTGTGCTGTATGTGTGTGTGTGTGCCAGCCCTCCCGAGGCTCCCTCTGTGTGAGACTGCTGTTCCCCTCTGATGTCGATTCGCGCGCCTAGGCACTGCTCATCGAGACCGTATAGTGTGCGCACGATTACCTCCACACATTGTATACTCCTCTTACTTTCATTTTTCCAAATAAAGCTTTTAACTCTTGAAGTGCTTCCTTTATTGATACAGACCTTATCAGGTTATGGGCCCAGGACACACAGTAAGAGTGGACAAAGCGGTGAAGGTAAAGGGTGAGCTGTGAACGTTACAAGTGACATTGACCTTTTTTTGAGAAAGTGAATTTTACGCGAGTGCAAAAATGGCGGCCGAAATATCAACGAGACAAGTCGACAAGTTCAACGGAACGAACTTCCGCTTGTGGAAATTTCAACTGCAGAACTTGTTCGTCGCAAACGGGATCGATGGTGTAGTCACCGGTGATCGGGTAAAGCCTGAGGACCTCACGACAGCCGATGGAAAGGCCTGGGTCAAGGAGGACGCCAAGGCAAAGTTCGTCATGTCGTCGACGATGGATCAGGAGCAGATCGATCACGTCCTGACCTGCACAACCGCCAAAGAGATGTGGGACAGGCTCGTCACCATACACGAGCAAAATTCAGCGACACACAAGCTGTTGCTCATTCAACGGTTCCATGAATACCGGATGGACTCGGGAGATTCAGTTGCCGCGCATGTGACGAAGGTCACCAATATGGCACGACAGCTGAAGGACCTGGACGAAGGAGTCACCGAAGTCATGATAATAGCTAAAATACTAGCAGGTTTGCCGACAAAATTTCGAGGCTTTCGAAGTGCCTGGAACAGCGTGGATCCAACAAGGCAAACAGTGGAGTATCTGCAACAGCGTCTCTTGGAAGAAGAATTGCTCATGGAAGCCGACGGTGAAGAGAAAAACGCGCTCTCGGCAACAATTAGAAAGAGCGACAAGAAGGACACCGGGGAAAAGAGCAAAAGAGGTAAAAAGAAGAAAAATAACAAATCGGTCGAGTGCTTCATTTGTGGTGTGGGAGGTCACTACGCACGCGAGTGTCCCGATAGGAAAAACAAAGAGTCGTCTGAGAAGGCTCAGAGTTCTCAGAACTCCGGTGCTGGAAACATGGCGCTGGTTGCCACAAACACAAACAAGTCGTCGGCGTGCAACGCTGGAAAGTTGTCGGAAGAAGCAAAGCGTCTGCTTAGTGCTAAAACGGCAGATGTGTGGCTTACCGACAGTGGCGCGTCAGAGCATATGACGCATCGACGCGAATGGTTCACCAATTATCGAGAGCTCAAAGACGGCAGCACCGTCTCACTGGGAGACGACGGCGAGTGTAACGTTGTCGGCATAGGCACCGTCTGCATCAAGAGGTTAGTTGATGGCAAGTGGTACGACAGCCGCCTCGAGAACGTGCTACACGTTCCTCGCATGAAGAAAAATCTGCTGTCCGTGGGAGCGTGCACGAGAAAAGGTTTTAAAGTTCTCTTCGAACACACAATGGTGAACATCTACGCTCAAGACGAGTTGTGCGCTACAGGCGTTCAGCAGGACAACAACGTCTACCGCATGCTGATTGATGTCGTCGGTATCCCCGTGCGAGCTCAAGGAAACGTCGCAACAAGTCTGGCCTGCTGGCATGAAAGGCTAGGTCACGTGAATGCTCGTGCTCTGTGACGACTCGTAGACAACGGGCTGGTGCTGGGAGTGAAGCTCTCAGATAAAGAAAAATTCTTCTGCGAGTCGTGTCAGCTGGGAAAGTCGCATCGACTGCCCTTTAACAAGCCGGTGGAGAGGAGAGCCACAAAACCCGGAGAGCTCGTGCACAGCGACGTGTGCGGACCAATGAGTGATGCATCGTTGGGCGGCGCTCGTTTTTTTGTCATTTTCATTGATGATGCGACCAATTATCGTCATGTGTATTTTCTCAGGCACAAAGGAGACACCTTCGAGAGATTCAAGGAATACGAGAGAGCCGTGGCTAACAAATTTGGTCAACCAATCAAGCGATTTCGGAGCGACA
>NW_019379611.1:337729-351523 GCF_000648655.2 Copidosoma floridanum | reverse complement strand
TTAAATAATACAAGCTCCAATCCCCACTCAACCCAAAGCGCTTACTGGTCCTTTATTTCTTTAATATAAATCAAATAACACAAGCGGCAATACTTACAAAACCTGGACCGTTTACTGGCCACTTCGTTTATTAATCAAATAAATTAAATAACACAAGCAGTGATTTAAATACAAATCTTGGCATGTACTTGTCCATTTATTTATTTCAACCAAATTAGAAATTACAAACGCCAATTCTGACACAACTAATCGCGCTTTTTAAACTCTTTGTTTATTTAAAATGAATCAAATAATACTAGCGGCAATAACCACACAACTCGGATCATTTACTTGCCACTTTGTTTATAAATTAAATAGATGAAATAACACAAGCATTAATCCTCACACGATTCAAACTATTTACTGGACAGTTGTTTGTTGATTAAATACATTAAATTACACAAGTGCCAATTCCCGCTTAACTCGGAGTGCTTACTCGTTCCTTTATTTATAAGATATAAATTAAATAACACAAGCTTTACTACCACACATCCTAGACCGTTTACTAGTCAGTTTGCTTATTAATTAATAAATTAAATATTACAAGTGCCAATATTCACACAACTCAAAGCACTGACTAGTCCCTTAATTTTTTGAACGCAAATTAAATAATACAAGCGCCAATTTCTACACAATTCAGAGCACTTACTGGTCCCTTTATTCGGTTTATATATATTAGATAACACAAGCGCCAATTCCCACTCAACCCTGACTGGTTACTGGCCACTTTGTTAATAAATTAAATACATTTAATAACACAATCGCAAATTCGCACACGATCTGGACTGTTAACTGGTCACTTTGTTTATTAATTAAATACATTAAATAACACAAATGCCAATCCCCACACAACATGGAGCACTTACTGGTCTCTTTACTTATTTAACATAAATTAAATAACACAAGCGCCAATCTCCACACATTTCAGAGCACTTTCTTGTTTCTTTACTTATTTAATCTAAATGTAATAACACAAGCGCCAATCTTCACACAACTTTGATTGTTTACTAGCCACATTGTTTAATATTTAATCACATTAAATAACACGAGCACCAATACCCACACAACCCAGAGCGCTCACTGGTCTATTTATACATTGTACATGAATAAAATAACAGAAGTGCCAATCTCCAAGCAACCCAAAGCAATTGTTAATTTAATAATTTATTTATAACAAATTTATAACACAATCGCCAATCCCCACACAACACGGAGCGCTTACTGGGCCTTTACTTACTTAACATAAATTAAATAACACAAGCGCCAATCTCCACACAACCCAAATTGCTTACTGGCCACTTTTTTATTCATTAAATAAGTTAAATAACAAAAGCGGCGATATCCATACAATGCTTGGCATTTACTGGTCTATTTATTTATTTAAAACAAATTAAAAATTACAAACGCCAATCCAGACACAACTTAGTGCGTTTACTTTTCCCTTTGTTCATTTAAAAAAAAATTAAATAACACAAGCTTTAACCCTTACACGTCCTCGTCCATTTACTGGACACTTTGTTTATCAATTAAATAAATTAACTGTCACAAGCACCAATACTTACACAACTCGGAATGCTTACTGGTCCTATTATTTATTTATTATAAGTTAAATAATACAAGCTTTAATCCCCATGCAACCCAGAGCGCTTACTGGTCTCTCTACTTTTTTAACATGAATTAAATAACACAAGTGCTAATCTCTACACAACGTGGGACGTTTACTGGCCACTTTGTTGATAAATTAAATACATTAAATAACACAAACGCCAATCCTCACTCAACTCGGAGCGCTTACTCGTCCCTTTGATTATTAGACACAAATAAAATAACACAAGCTTTAATACCTACACATGCTAGACCAATAACTGGCCTTTTTGTTCATTAATTAATAAATTAAATAACACAAGTGCTAATATTTACACAACTTAAAGCACTTACTGGTCCCTCAATTTATTAAACGCAAATTAAATATTACAAGCGCCAATTTCTACAAAACCCAGAGCACTTTCTGGTCCCTTTATTTATATAAAATATATTACATAACACAAGCGCCAATTCTGACACAACTCAGAGCTCTTACTGGTTCATTATTTATTTAACATAAATTAAAAAACACAAGCGCCAATCTGCACACAACCCAGACCGTTTACTAGACACTTCGTTTTTTAATAATTTGAATAAAATAACAGAAGCGCCAATTCCCACACAACCCAAAGCACTTACCGGTTCCGTTATTTATTTAACATAAATTTAATAACACAAGCGCAAATCTCAACACAACCCAGATTGTTTACTGGCCACTTTGTTTATTAATTAAATACATTAAATAACACAATCGCCAATCTTCACACAACCCAGAGCACTTACTGGTTCCTTTATTTATTTAACATACATGAAATAACACAAGCGCAAATCCCCACACAACCCAGAGCTCTGACTGGTCCTTTATTTATTGTAAATAAATTTAATAACACGAGCGGTAATCCCCACACAATTTTGACCGTTAACTAGACAGTTCATTAATTAAATACATCAAATAACACAAGTATTAATCCACACACGACCCGGACCGCTTACTCATCCCTTTATAGATTAAACATAAATTTAATAACACAAGCATTAATTCTTACACATTCTGGACCGTTCACTGGCCATTTTGTTTAGTAATCAATGAATTAAATAACACAAGTGCTAATATTTACACTACTTAGAGCACTCACTGGTCGCATTATTACTTAAACATAAATTAAGTAACACAAGCGCCAATCTCCACACATTCCAGAGCACTTTCTTGTCCCTTTACTTATCTACCATAAATTTATTAACACAAGCGCCAATCTTCACACAACTTGGATTGTTCACTGGCAACTTCGTTTAATATTTAATTTTATTAAATAACACGAGCGCCAATACCCACACAACCCAGAGCGCTTACTGGTCCATTCATTTATTTAAAATAAATTAAATAACACAAGCTTTAACCCTTACACGTCCTGGTCTATTTACTGGACACTTTGTTCATTAACAAAATAAATTTAATAACACAAGTGCCATTCCCTACCCAATTCGAACCGTTTTTTGGCCACTTTGTTTATTAATCAAATAAATTTGATAACACAAGCGGCGATTTCCATTTAATGCTTGGCATTTAATGGTCAATTAATTACTTAAAACAAATCAAAAATTACAACCGCCAATCCCCACACAATTAAAAGCGCATACTGGTCCCTTTGTTTATTGAAAATAAATTAAATAACACAAGCGCCAACAACCACACAACCTGGATCGTTTACTGGACACTTTGTTTATCAAACATGAATTAAGAAACACAAGCGCCAATTTCCACACAACTCAGACCGTTCACGGGCCTTTTTGTTTATAAATTAACTACATTAAATAACACAAGCGCCAATCTGCACACAATCTGGTTCGTTTACTAGTCACTTTGTTGATTGATTAAATACATTAATAAACACAAGCGCAAATTTTCACACAACCAAGAGAACTTGCTGGTTCCTATGTTAATAAAAACAATACATTAAATAACACAAGGGCCAATAAGCACACAATCTGGACCGTTAACTGGATACTTTGTTTATAAATTAAATACATTGAATAACGCAATCGCCAATCACCACACACCACAGAGTGCTTACTGGGCCTTTACTTATTTAACATGAATTAAATGATACAAGTGCTAATCTCTACACAACCTGGGACGTTTACTGGCCACTTTGTTGATAAATTAAATACATTAAATAACACACGCGCCAATCCTCACTCAACTCGGAGCGCTTACTCGTCCTTTTGATTATTAGACATAAATAAAATAACATAAGCTTTAATACCTACACATGCTAGACCAATAACTGGCCTTTTTGTTCATTAATTAATAAATTAAATAACACAAGTGCTAATATTTACACAACTTAAAGCACTTACTGGTCCCTCAATTTATTAAACGCAAATTAAATATTACAAGCGCCAATTTCTACAAAACCCAGAGCACTTTCTGGTCCCTTTATTTATATAAAATATATTACATAACACAAGCGCCAATTCTGACACAACTCAGAGCTCTTACTGGTTCATTATTTATTTAACATAAATTAAAAAACACAAGCGCCAATCTGCACACAACCCAGACCGTTTACTAGACACTTCGTTTTTTAATAATTTGAATAAAATAACAGAAGCGCCAATTCCCACACAACCCAAAGCACTTACCGGTTCCGTTATTTATTTAACATAAATTTAATAACACAAGCGCAAATCTCAACACAACCCAGATTGTTTACTGGCCACTTTGTTTATTAATTAAATACATTAAATAACACAATCGCCAATCTTCACACAACCCAGAGCACTTACTGGTTCCTTTATTTATTTAACATACATGAAATAACACAAGCGCAAATCCCCACACAACCCAGAGCTCTGACTGGTCCTTTATTTATTGTAAATAAATTTAATAACACGAGCGGTAATCCCCACACAATTTTGACCGTTAACTAGACAGTTCATTAATTAAATACATCAAATAACACAAGTATTAATCCACACACGACCCGGACCGCTTACTCATCCCTTTATAGATTAAACATAAATTTAATAACACAAGCATTAATTCTTACACATTCTGGACCGTTCACTGGCCATTTTGTTTAGTAATCAATGAATTAAATAACACAAGTGCTAATATTTACACTACTTAGAGCACTCACTGGTCGCATTATTACTTAAACATAAATTAAGTAACACAAGCGCCAATCTCCACACATTCCAGAGCACTTTCTTGTCCCTTTACTTATCTACCATAAATTTATTAACACAAGCGCCAATCTTCACACAACTTGGATTGTTCACTGGCAACTTCGTTTAATATTTAATTTTATTAAATAACACGAGCGCCAATACCCACACAACCCAGAGCGCTTACTGGTCCATTCATTTATTTAAAATAAATTAAATAACACAAGCTTTAACCCTTACACGTCCTGGTCTATTTACTGGACACTTTGTTCATTAACAAAATAAATTTAATAACACAAGTGCCATTCCCTACCCAATTCGGACCGTTTTCTGGCCACTTTGTTTATTAATCAAATAAATTTGATAACACAAGCGGCGATTTCCATTAAATGCTTGGCATTTTATGGTCAATTAATTACTTAAAACAAATCAAAAATTACAACCGCCAATACCCACACAATTAAGTGCGCATACTGGTCCCTTTGTTTATTTAAAATAAATTAAATAACACAAGCGCCAACAACCACACAACCTGGATCGTTTACTGGACACTTTGTTTATCAAACATGAATTAAGAAACACAAGCGCCAATTTCCACACAACTCAGACCGTTCACGGGCCTTCTTGTTGATAAATTAACTACATTAAATAACACAAGCGCCAATCTGCACACAATCTGGTTCGTTTACTAGTCACTTTGTTGAGTAATTAAATACATTAATAAACACAAGCGCAAATTTCCACACAACCAAGAGCACTTGCTGGTTCCTATGTTAATAAAAACAATACATTAAATAACACATGGGCCAATTAGCACACAATCTGGACCGTTAACTGGACACTTTGTTAATAAATTGAATAAATTGAATAACGCAATCGCCAATCACCACACACCACAGAGTGCTAACTGGGCCTTTACTTATTTAACATAAATTTAATAACACAATCGCTAATCTCTACACAACCCTGATTGCTTACTGGCCACTTTGTTTATCAATTAAATAAGTTAAATAACACAAACGGCAATTTCCATACAATGCTTGGCATTTATTGGTCTATTCATTTATTTAAAACAAATTAAAAATTACAAACGCCAATCCCCACACAACTTAGTTCGCTTACTTGTCCCTTTGTTAATTTAAAATAAATTCAATAACACAACCTTTAACCCTCACACGTCCTTGTCCATTTACTGGACACTTTGTTTATTAATGAAATAAATTAACTGTCACAAGCACCAATCCTTACACAACTCGGAGTGCTTACTCCTCTCTTTATTTATTAGACAAAAATTAAATAACACAAGCTTTAATACCTACACGAGCTAGACCGTTAACTAGCCTTTTCGTTCATTAATTAATAAATTCAATAACACAAGTGCTAATATTTACACAACTTAAAGCACTTACTGGTCCCTTAATTTATTTAACACAAATTAAATAATACAAGCGCCAATTCCTACACAACCCAAAGCACTTACTGGTCCCTTTATTCATTTAACATTTATTAAATAACACAAGCGCAAATCTCAACACAACCCAGATTGTTTACTGGCCAACTTGTTTAATATTTAAATACATTGAATAACACAAGGGTCTATTTACTGGACACTTTGTTCATTAACAAAATAAATTTAATAACACAAGTGCCATTCCCTACACAACCCAGATTGTTTACTGGCCACTTTGTTTATTAATTAAATACATTAAATAACACAAGCGCCAATCTTCACACAACCCAGACCGTTTACTGGACACTTTGTTGATTCATAACTTGAAAGAAATAACACAAGCACCAATCCCTACAAAACCCGGACCATTGACTTACCACTTTGTTTATTTATTNACATAAATTTAATAACACAAGCATTAATTCTTACACATTCTGGACCGTTCACTGGCCATTTTGTTTAGTAATCAATGAATTAAATAACACAAGTGCTAATATTTACACTACTTAGAGCACTCACTGGTCGCATTATTACTTAAACATAAATTAAATAACACAAGCGCCAATCTCCACACATTTCAGAGCACTTTCTTGTCCCTTTACTTATCTACCATAAATTTATTAACACAAGCGCCAATCTTCACACAACAATAACCACACAACTCGGATCATTTACTTGCCACTTTGTTTATAAATTAAATAGATGAAATAACACAAGCATTAATCCTCACACGATTCAAACTATTTACTGGACAGTTGTTTGTTGATTAAATACATTAAATTACACAAGTGCCAATTCCCGCTTAACTCGGAGTGCTTACTCGTTCCTTTATTTATAAGATATAAATTAAATAACACAAGCTTTACTACCACACATCCTAGACCGTTTACTAGTCAGTTTGCTTATTAATTAATAAATTAAATATTACAAGTGCCAATATTCACACAACTCAAATCACTGACTAGTCCCTTAATTTTTTGAACGCAAATTAAATAATACAAGCGCCAATTTCTACACAATTCAGAGCACTTACTGGTCCCTTTATTCGGTTTATATATATTAGATAACACAAGCGCCAATTCCCACTCAACCCTGACTGGTTACTGGCCACTTTGTTAATAAATTAAATACATTTAATAACACAATCGCAAATTCGCACACGATCTGGACTGTTAACTGGTCACTTTGTTTATTAATTAAATACATTAAATAACACAAATGCCAATCCCCACACAACATGGAGCACTTACTGGTCTCTTTACTTATTTAACATAAATTAAATAACACAAGCGCCAATCTCCACACATTTCAGAGCACTTTCTTGTTTCTTTACTTATTTAATCTAAATGTAATAACACAAGCGCCAATCTTCACACAACTTTGATTGTTTACTAGCCACATTGTTTAATATTTAATCACATTAAATAACACGAGCACCAATACCCACACAACCCAGAGCGCTCACTGGTCTATTTATACATTGTACATGAATAAAATAACAGAAGTGCCAATCTCCAAGCAACCCAAAGCAATTGTTAATTTAATAATTTATTTATAACAAATTTATAACACAATCGCCAATCCCCACACAACACGGAGCGCTTACTGGGCCTTTACTTACTTAACATAAATTAAATAACACAAGCGCCAATCTCCACACAACCCAAATTGCTTACTGGCCACTTTTTTATTCATTAAATAAGTTAAATAACAAAAGCGGCGATATCCATACAATGCTTGGCATTTACTGGTCTATTTATTTATTTAAAACAAATTAAAAATTACAAACGCCAATCCAGACACAACTTAGTGCGCTTACTTTTCCCATTGTTCATTTAAAAAAAAATTAAATAACACAAGCTTTAACCCTTACACGTCCTCGTCCATTTACTGGACACTTTGTTTATCAATTAAATAAATTAACTGTCACAAGCACCAATACTTACACAACTCGGAATGCTTACTGGTCCTATTATTTATTTATTATAAGTTAAATAATACAAGCTTTAATCCCCATGCAACCCAGAGCGCTTACTGGTCTCTCTACTTTTTTAACATGAATTAAATAACACAAGTGCTAATCTCTACACAACCTGGGACGTTTACTGGCCACTTTGTTGATAAATTAAATACATTAAATAACACAAACGCCAATCCTCACTCAACTCGGAGCGCTTACTCGTCCCTTTGATTATTAGACACAAATAAAATAACACAAGCTTTAATACCTACACATGCTAGACCAATAACTGGCCTTTTTGTTCATTAATTAATAAATTAAATAACACAAGTGCTAATATTTACACAACTTAAAGCACTTACTGGTCCCTCAATTTATTAAACGCAAATTAAATATTACAAGCGCCAATTTCTACAAAACCCAGAGCACTTTCTGGTCCCTTTATTTATATAAAATATATTACATAACACAAGCGCCAATTCTGACACAACTCAGAGCTCTTACTGGTTCATTATTTATTTAACATAAATTAAAAAACACAAGCGCCAATCTGCACACAACCCAGACCGTTTACTAGACACTTCGTTTTTTAATAATTTGAATAAAATAACAGAAGCGCCAATTCCCACACAACCCAAAGCACTTACCGGTTCCGTTATTTATTTAACATAAATTTAATAACACAAGCGCAAATCTCAACACAACCCAGATTGTTTACTGGCCACTTTGTTTATTAATTAAATACATTAAATAACACAATCGCCAATCTTCACACAACCCAGAGCACTTACTGGTTCCTTTATTTATTTAACATACATGAAATAACACAAGCGCAAATCCCCACACAACCCAGAGCTCTGACTGGTCCTTTATTTATTGTAAATAAATTTAATAACACGAGCGGTAATCCCCACACAATTTTGACCGTTAACTAGACAGTTCATTAATTAAATACATCAAATAACACAAGTATTAATCCACACACGACCCGGACCGCTTACTCATCCCTTTATAGATTAAACATAAATTTAATAACACAAGCATTAATTCTTACACATTCTGGACCGTTCACTGGCCATTTTGTTTAGTAATCAATGAATTAAATAACACAAGTGCTAATATTTACACTACTTAGAGCACTCACTGGTCGCATTATTACTTAAACATAAATTAAGTAACACAAGCGCCAATCTCCACACATTCCAGAGCACTTTCTTGTCCCTTTACTTATCTACCATAAATTTATTAACACAAGCGCCAATCTTCACACAACTTGGATTGTTCACTGGCAACTTCGTTTAATATTTAATTTTATTAAATAACACGAGCGCCAATACCCACACAACCCAGAGCGCTTACTGGTCCATTCATTTATTTAAAAAAAATTAAATAACACAAGCTTTAACCCTTACACGTCCTCGTCCATTTACTGGACACTTTGTTTATCAATTAAATAAATTAACTGTCACAAGCACCAATACTTACACAACTCGGAATGCTTACTGGTCCTATTATTTATTTATTATAAGTTAAATAATACAAGCTTTAATCCCCATGCAACCCAGAGCGCTTACTGGTCTCTCTACTTTTTTAACATGAATTAAATAACACAAGTGCTAATCTCTACACAACCTGGGACGTTTACTGGCCACTTTGTTGATAAATTAAATACATTAAATAACACACGCGCCAATCCTCACTCAACTCGGAGCGCTTACTCGTCCTTTTGATTATTAGACATAAATAAAATAACATAAGCTTTAATACCTACACATGCTAGACCAATAACTGGCCTTTTTGTTCATTAATTAATAAATTAAATAACACAAGTGCTAATATTTACACAACTTAAAGCACTTACTGGTCCCTCAATTTATTAAACGCAAATTAAATATTACAAGCGCCAATTTCTACAAAACCCAGAGCACTTTCTGGTCCCTTTATTTATATAAAATATATTAATAAACCAAGCGCCAATCCCCACACAACCTGGAGCGCTTACTGGTCCCTTTATTTATTTAACATAAATTAAATAACACAAGCGCCAATCTCCACACAACTTTAACTTTTTACTGGCCTCTTTGTTTATAAATAAAATGCATTAAATAACACAAGCGCTAATCCCCACGCAGTTCGGACCGTTTACTAGCCACTTTGTTTATAAATTGAATACATTAAACAACACAAGTGCTAATCTTCACACAACACTAGTGCTTACTGGTCTCTTTACTTATTTAAATTAAATTAAACAACACAAGCAAATCCCCACACAACCCGGACCGTTTACTAGCCTATTTGTTCGATGTAAAAATAAATTAAATAATACAAGCTCCAATCCCCACTCAACCCAAAGCGCTTACTGGTCCTTTATTTCTTTAATATAAATCAAATAACACAAGCGGCAATACTTACAAAACCTGGACCGTTTACTGGCCACTTCGTTTATTAATCAAATAAATTAAATAACACAAGCAGTGATTTAAATACAAATCTTGGCATGTACTTGTCCATTTATTTATTTCAACCAAATTAGAAATTACAAACGCCAATTCTGACACAACTAATCGCGCTTTTTAAACTCTTTGTTTATTTAAAATGAATCAAATAATACTAGCGGCAATAACCACACAACTCGGATCATTTACTTGCCACTTTGTTTATAAATTAAATAGATGAAATAACACAAGCATTAATCCTCACACGATTCAAACTATTTACTGGACAGTTGTTTGTTGATTAAATACATTAAATTACACAAGTGCCAATTCCCGCTTAACTCGGAGTGCTTACTCGTTCCTTTATTTATAAGATATAAATTAAATAACACAAGCTTTACTACCACACATCCTAGACCGTTTACTAGTCAGTTTGCTTATTAATTAATAAATTAAATATNAAATAGAAGAAGGGCCAATTCTTAAACAACTGGAAGCGCTTACTGGTCCCTTAACTTATTTAACACAAATTAAATAATACAAGCGCCAATTTCTACACAACCCAGAGCACTTACCAGTCCTTTTATTTATTTAACATATATGACATAAAACAAGCCAACACGACACTGAGCGCTTACTGGTCCTATATTTATTTTAAATAAATTAAATAACATGAGTTCCAATTTTCACACAACCCTAACCGTTAATTGGACACTTTGTTGATTAAAATGTGAATAAAATAACACTAGCGCCTGTCCCCACAAAACCCAAGCCATTTACTAACCACTTTGTTTATTAATTAGATTAAACAATTTCACAATTGCCATTTCCCACACAACCCAGAGCACTCACCGGTCTCTTTATTAATCCAACATAAATTTACTAACAATTGCGCTTATATGCATACAACCGAGACTGGTTACTGGCCACTTTGTTAATTAGTTAATTAAATTATTAACATACGCGATAATCCCCACACAACCCAGAGCGCTTACTGGTCCCTACATTTATTCAACATAAATTTATAAATACAAGCGCGATTTTCCACACAACTAAGAGAGCTTTTAAGTTCCTTTGTTTATAAATTAAATACATTGAATAACACGAGCGCCAATGCCCACTTAAATTTGACCGTTTACTGGACACTTTGTTTATCAATTGATCAAATCATTAACACAAGCGCAAATCTCCACACAACGCGGACCATTTCCTGGCCATTTTGTATAACGATTAAATAAATTTTAAATCACAAGCGCCAATCCCCAAACAACTCAGAGTGGTTGCTGGTCCCTTTATGAATGTAACATAAATTAAAAAAAACCAGGGCCAATTCATACACAACTAAGAGCGCTTACTGGTCCCTTAACTTATTTAACATAAATTAAATAACACGAGCGCCAATCTTCACACAATCTAGACTTTGGTCCATTCATTTATTCAAAATAATATAAATAACACAAGCATCAAATCCGAACAAAACCGGACCGTTTACTGGCCACTTCGTTTAATAATTAAATAACTTAAAAAAACCATTGCCAATCCCCACACAGCCTAGAGTGCTTACTAGTCCCTTTACTTATTTAACATTAATTATATAATACAAGCGCTAATCATAACACAACCCAGAGCGTGTACTGGTCCCTTTACTTATTTAACATAAATTCAATAACACGAGCGCCAATGCTAACACAACCCGGATCAATTACTGGCAACTTTGTTTTTTAATTAAATAAATTTATTATCACAAGCGCCAGTCCCCACACAACCCAGAGCGCTAACTTATCCCTTTAATTGTTTAACATAAAATAAAAAACACAAGCTTTAATTTCCACACATTCTTGGACCAGTTACTAGCCACTGTGTTCTTTAATTGAAAAAATTAAATAATACAAGTGACAATATCCACACAACCCGGAGCATTTACTAGTCCATTTAGTTATTTAAAATAAATAAAATAAGACAAGCTTTAATCCTTACACATCCAGGTCCAATTACTAGCCACTTTGTTTATTGATAAAATAAATCAAATAACACAAGTGCCAATCCCTACACAACCCGGAGCGCTTACTTGTTCTTTATTCTTTTAACATAAATTAAATAACACGAGCGCCAATCCCCACACAACCCAGAACGTTTAATGGCCACTTTGTTTATTAATTAATTAGAGTAAATAACACAAGCGCCAATCTTCACACAACCTGGACCAATTCACTGGACACTTTGTTTATTAATTAAAGATATTAAATAATACAAGCTCCAATCCCCACACAACACGGAGCGCTTACTGGTCCTTAATTTATTTAACATAAATCAAACAACACAAGCGGCAATCCTCACACAACCCGGACCGTTTACTGGCCACTTTGTTTATACATTAAATACATTCAATATCACAAGCGCCCATTTTCACACAATTTGGACAGTTAACTGGACAGTTGTTTATTAATTAAATACAATAAATAACACAAGTGCCAATCCCCACACAACTCGGAGCGCTTACTCGTCCCTTTTTTTATTAGACATGAATTAAATAACACAAGCTTTAATACTCACACATCTTAGACCGTTGACTGGCCACTTTGTTTATTAATTAATAAATTAATTAACGAAAGTGCCAATATTTACACAACTTACAGCACTTACTGGTCCCTGGATTTATTTAACGCAAATTGAATTATACAAGCGACAATTCCTACACAACTCAGGGTGCTTTAACATAAATTAAATAATACAAGGGCTAATCCTCACACAACTGAGAGCGCTTACTGGTCCCTTCACTTATTTAACATAAATTAAATAACACAAGCGCCAATCTCCACACAACCTTGACTTTTTACTGGCCACTTTGTTTATAAATAAAATACATTAAATAACACAAGCGCTAATCACTACACAGTTCGGACCGTTTACTGGACAGTTGTTGATTAATTAAATACATGAAATGATACATCCTGGACCGTCCACTCGCCTTTTTGTTTATTAATTAATAAATTAAATAACGAAGGTGCTTATATTTACACAACTTACAGCCCTTACTGGTCGCTTTATTAATTGAATACAAATTTAATAATACAAGCGCCAATTCCTACACAACCCAGAGCACTTACCAGTCCTATTATTCATTGAACTTATATAAAATAACACAAGCGCGCCAATTC
>NW_019379611.1:310014-334315 GCF_000648655.2 Copidosoma floridanum | reverse complement strand
AATAACACAAGCGCCAATTACCACATAACCTAAAGCGCTTACTGGTTCCTTTGATTGATTAACATAATTTAAATAACACTACCTTCAATCTTTACACATCTCAGACGGTTTACTGGCCACTCGGTTTATAAATCAAATACATTAAATAACCTAAGTGCCCATCTCCACACAACCCAGATTGTTTACTGGACACTTTGTTTATTAATTGAATAAAATTAAAAAACACAAGCGTTAATCTTCACACAACCTAAAGCTCTTATTGGTCCCTTGATTTATTCAACATGAATTAAATAACACAAAAACCAATCCCCACACAACTGAAAAAGTTTACTGGACACTTTGTTTATTAATGAAATACATTAAATAACACAAACGCCAATCTTCATACAACACGAAGAGCTTACTGGTCCTTTGATTTATATTCCATAAATGAAATAACACAAGCGACAATTCCCACACAACACGAACAGTTTACTGGCCATTTTGTTTATTAATTGAATAAATTTATTAACACAAACGCCAATCTCAACACAGCCTAGAGTGCTTACTGGTCCCTTTATTTATTTAACATAAATAAAATAACACAAGCACCGATTACCATACACGGGTTCCGTTTACTGGACACTTTGTTTATTAATTAATAACATTAAATAACACAAGCTACATCCCCCACACATTACGAAGCGCTTACTGGTCCCTTTATTCTTTTATCATAAATCAAATAACACAAGAGCCAATATCCACACAACCTTGATCGTTTACTCAACACTTTGTTTATAAATCAAATAAATTCAATATCACAAGCGCCAATTTCCACACAACTCAGAAGCTTTTTAGTCCCTTAATTCATTAAACATAAATTAAATCATACAAGCGCTAATTTCTACACAACCCAGAGCGCTCACTGATCACTTTACTTATTCAACATAATTTAAATAACACAAGTGCCAATTGACACACAACCCAGACTTTTTACTTGCTTCTTTCTTTATCAATTAAATACATTAAATAACACAAGTGCCAATACCCACACAATTTTCACTGTTTACTGGACAGTTGTTTATTAATCAAATACTTTAATAACAAAAGTACCAATCTACACACACCCTGGACCGTTTACTGGCCACTTTAATTAGTAGATAAATACTCTAGATAACACAAGTGCTAATCCCTTAACAATTTGTACCGTTTACTTGCCACTTTGGTTATTGATTAAATAAATGAAATAACAAAAGCGCTTATATCCACACAACTAAGAGTGCTAAGTGGTCCCTTTATTAATTTAAAGAAAACAACTAACACAAGTGCCAATTCCTAAAAAACCCTGACAATTGACTGGACACTTTGTAAATTAATCGAATAAATTCAATATCACAAGCGCTAAATCCCACACAACTCAGAAGCTTCCTGATCTTTTAATTTATTCAACATAAATTAAATAATACAAGCGCACATCCCAACACAACCAAGACTGTTCACTTGCCCCTTTGTTTGTAAATTTAGAACATTAAATAACACAAGCGCCAATCCTTACACAACCGTGACCCTGTACTGGACACTTTATTTATAAATTAAATTTATTAAATAACACAAGCGCCAATTCACACTCAAAACGCAGCGCTTACAAGTCCCTTTATTTATTTAACATAAATTGAGTAATACAAGCGTCAATCCCATCACAAACTGGACCGTTTCCTGGCCATATTGTTTATAAGTTAAATAAATTTAATAGCATAAGCGCCAATCCTAACACAGCCTAAAGTGCTTACTGGTCCCTTTATTTATTTAACATAAATTAAATAACACAAGCACCGATTACCACACACGGGTTCCGTTTACTGGACACTTTGTTTAATTATGAATTACATTAAATAACACAAGCCCCATCCCCCACACATCACGAAGCGCTCACTGGTCACTTTATTCATTTATCATAAATTAAATAACACAAAAGCCAATATCTAAACAACCTTGATCGTTTACTTAACACTTTGTTTAATAATCAAATAAATTCAATATCACAAGCGCCAATTCCCACACAACTCAGACGCTTTCTGGTCCCTTAATTCATTAAACATAAAGTAAATAATACAAGCGCTGATTTCTACACAACCCAGAGCGCTCACTGGTCACTTAACTCGTTCAACATAATTTAAATAACACAAGTGCTAATTTCCACACAACCTAGACTTTTAACTTGCCACGTTGTTTATAAATTAAATACATTAAATAACACAAGCGCCAATCCCCACACAATTTACACTGTTTACTGGACAGTTGTTTATTAATTAAATACATTTAATAACAAAAGTTCCAATCTCCACACACCCTGGACCATTTACTGGCCTCTTTGGTTATTAATTAAATACATTAAATAATACAAGAGCCAATATGCACACAACCCAGATTATTTACTGAACACTTTGTAAATTAATCGAATAAATTTAATATCACAAGCGATAAATCCCATACAACTCAGAAGCTTCCTGATCCCTTTATTTATTTAACATAAATTAAATAATACAAGCGCCAATCCCCACACAACCAAGACTGTTCACTGGCCCCTTTGTTTATAAATTAAAAACATTAAATAACACAAGCGCCAATCCTTACACAACCGTGACCCTTTACTGGACACTTTGTTTGTAAATTTAGAACATTAAATAACACAAGCGCCAATCCTTACACAACCGTGACCCTTTACTGGACACTTTATTTATTAATTAAATTTATTAAATAACACAAGCGCCAATCCCCACACAATTTACACTGTTGACTGGACAGTTGTTTATTAATTAAATACATTTAATAACACAAGCGCCAATCCCAACACAGCCTAGAGTGCTTACTGGTCCCTTTATTTATTTAACATAAATTAAATAACACAAGCACCGATTACCAAACACGCGTTCCGTTTACTGGACACTTTGATTATTAATTAATTATATTAAATAACACAAGCCCCATCCCTCACACATCAGGAAGCGCTTACTAGTCCCTTTATTCATTTATCATAAATCAAATAACACAAAAGCCAATATCTACACAACCTTGATCGTTAACTAAACACTCTGTTTATTAATTAAATAAATACAATATCACAAGCGCCAATTCCCACACAACTCAGACGCTTTCTGGTCCCTTAATTAATTAAACATAAATTAAATAATACAAGCGCTAATTTCTACACAACCCAGAGCAATCACTGGTCACTTTATTTATTCAACATAATGTATATAACACAAGCGCCAATTTCCACGCAACCTAGACTTTTTACTTGCCACTTTGTTTATAAATTAAATACATTAAATAACACAAGCGCCAATCCCCACACAATTCCCACTGTTAACTGGACAGTTGTTTATTAATTAAATACATTTAATAACAAAAGTGCCAATCTTCACACACCCTGGACCGTTTACTGGCCACTTTGGTTATTAATTAAATACATTAAATAACACAAGAGCCAATATCCACACAACCCAGATTATATACTGAACACTTTGTTAATGAATTGAATAAATTTAATATTACAAGCGCTAAATCCCACACAACTCAGAATCTTTCTGATCCCTTAATTCATTTAACATAAATTAAATAATACAAGCGCCAATCCCCACACAACCCAGAGCGCTGACTAGAAACTTTGTTTATTAATTAAATAAAATAAAAAACACAAGTGCCAATCCGTGAACATTCCAGACCGTGTACTGGCCACTTTGGATTATGATAAAATAAATTAAGTAGCATAAGCGCTAATCCACACACAACCTAGACCGTTGACTAGACACTTTGTTTAATAATTAAATACATTAAATAACACAAGCGTCAATTCCCACACAACGTGGAGCGCTTTCTGGTTCTTTTATTCGTTTAACATTAATTGAATTTTACAAGTGCCAATCCCCACAGAATTTGGACCGTTTACCGGCCAGTTTATTCATTAATTAACTCAATTAAATAACACAAGCGCCAATTACCACATAACCTAAAGCGCTTACTGGTTCCTTTAATTGATGAACATAATTTAAATAACACTACCTTCAATCTTTACACATCTCAGACGGTTTACTGGCCACTCGGTTTATAAATTAAATACATTAAATAACCCAAGCGCCCATCTTCACACAACTCAGATCGTTTACTGGACACTTTGTTTATTAATTGAATAAAATTAAAAAACACAAGCGTTAATCTTCACACAACCTAGAGCTCTTACTGGTCCCTTGATTTATTTAACATGAATTAAATAACACAAACGCCAATCCCCACACAACTGAAAAAGTTTACTGGACACTTTGTTTATTAATGAAATACATTAAATAACACAAACGCCAATCTTCATACAACACGAAGAGCTTACTGGTCCTTTGATTTATATTCCATAAATGAAATAACACAAGCGACAATTCCCACACAACACGAACAGTTTACTGGCCATTTTGTTTATTAATTGAATAAATTTATTAACACAAACGCCAATCTCAACACAGCCTAGAGTGCTTACTGGTCCCTTTATTTATTTAACATAAATAAAATAACACAAGCACCGATTACCATACACGGGTTCCGTTTACTGGACACTTTGTTTATTAATTAATAACATTAAATAACACAAGCTACATCCCCCACGCATTACGAAGCGCTTACTGGTCCGTTTATTTTTTTATCATAAATCAAATAACACAAGAGCCAATATCCACACAACCTTGATCGTTTACTCAACACTTTGTTTATAAATCAAATAAATTCAATATCACAAGCGCCAATTTCCACACAACTCAGAAGCTTTTTAGTCCCTTAATTCATTAAACATAAATTAAATCATACAAGCGCTAATTTCTACACAACCCAGAGCGCTCACTGATCACTTTACTTATTCAACATAATTTAAATAACACAAGTGCCAATTGACACACAACCCAGACTTTTTACTTGCTTCTTTCTTTATCAATTAAATACATTAAATAACACAAGTGCCAATACCCACACAATTTTCACTGTTTACTGGACAGTTGTTTATTAATCAAATACTTTAATAACAAAAGTACCAATCTACACACACCCTGGACCGTTTACTGGCCACTTTAATTAGTAGATAAATACTCTAGATAACACAAGTGCTAATCCCTTAACAATTTGTACCGTTTACTTGCCACTTTGGTTATTGATTAAATAAATGAAATAACAAAAGCGCTTATATCCACACAACTAAGAGTGCTAAGTGGTCCCTTTATTAATTTAAAGAAAACAACTAACACAAGTGCCAATTCCTAAAAAACCCTGACAATTGACTGGACACTTTGTAAATTAATCGAATAAATTCAATATCACAAGCGCTAAATCCCACACAACTCAGAAGCTTCCTGATCTTTTAATTTATTCAACATAAATTAAATAATACAAGCGCACATCCCAACACAACCAAGACTGTTCACTTGCCCCTTTGTTTGTAAATTTAGAACATTAAATAACACAAGCGCCAATCCTTACACAACCGTGACCCTGTACTGGACACTTTATTTATAAATTAAATTTATTAAATAACACAAGCGCCAATTCACACTCAAAACGCAGCGCTTACAAGTCCCTTTATTTATTTAACATAAATTGAGTAATACAAGCGTCAATCCCATCACAAACTGGACCGTTTCCTGGCCATATTGTTTATAAGTTAAATAAATTTAATAGCATAAGCGCCAATCCTAACACAGCCTAAAGTGCTTACTGGTCCCTTTATTTATTTAACATAAATTGAATAACACTAGCACCGATTACCACACACGGGTTCCGTTTACTGGACACTTTGTTTAATTATGAATTACATTAGATAACACAAGCCCCATCCCCCACACATCACGAAGCTCTCACTGGTCACTTTATTCATTTATCATAAATTAAATAACACAAAAGCCAATATCTAAACAACCTTGATCGTTTACTAAACACTTTGTTTAATAATTAAATAAATTCAATATCACAAGCGCCAATTCCCACACAACTCAGAAGCTTTCTGGTCCCTTAATTCATTAAACATAAATTAAATAATACAAGCGCTGATTTCTACACAACCCAGAGGCTCACTGGTCACTTAAATCGTTTAACATAATTCAAATAACACAAGTGCTAATTTCCACACAACCTAGACTTTTAACTTGCCACTTTGTTTATAAATTAAATACATTAAATAACACAAGCGCCAATCCCCACACAATTTACACTGTTTACTGGACAGTTGTTTATTAATTAAATACATTTAATAACAAAAGTGCCAATCTTCACACACCCTGTACCGTTTACTGGCCACTTTGGTTATTAATCAAATACATTAAATAACACAAGAGCCAATATCCACACAACCCAGATTATTTACTAAACACTTTGTTAATTAATTGAATAAATTTAATATCAGAAGCGCTAAATACCACACAACTCAGAATCTTCGTGATCCCTTAATTTATTCAACATAAATTAAACACTACAAGCGCCAATCCCTACACGACCCAGAGCGCTGACTGGTCCCTATACTTATTTAACATAAATTAAATAAAACAAATGCCAATCTTAACGCAACCTAGACTTATAACTTGCCACTTTGTTTATAAATTAAATATATTAAATAACACTAACGCTAATCCCCACACAATTCGGACCGTTGACTGGAAACTTTGTTTATTAATTAAATACAATAAAAAACACAAGTGCTAATCCGTGAACATTCCGGACCGTGTACTGGCCACTTTGGATTATGATAAAATAAATTAAGTAGCATAAGCGCTAATCCACACACAACCTAGACCGTTGACTAGACACTTTGTTTAATAATTAAATACATTAAATAACACAAGCGTCAATTCCCACACAACGTGGAGCGCTTTCTGGTTCTTTTATTCGTTTAACATTAATTGAATTTTACAAGTGCCAATCCCCACAGAATTTGGACCGTTTACCGGCCAGTTTATTCATTAATTAACTCAATTAAATAACACAAGCGCCAATTACCACATAACCTAAAGCGCTTACTGGTTCCTTTAATTGATGAACATAATTTAAATAACACTACCTTCAATCTTTACACATCTCAGACGGTTTACTGGCCACTCGGTTTATAAATTAAAAACATTAAATAACCCAAGCGCCCATCTTCACACCACCCAGATCATTTACTGGACACTTTGTTCATTGATTAAATAAAATTAAAAAACACAAGCGTTAATCTTTACACAACCTAGAGCTCCTACTGGTTCCTTGATTCATTTAACATGAAATAAATAACACAAACGCCAATCTCCACACAACTGAAAAAGTTTACTGGACACTTTGTTTATTAATGAAATACATTAAATAACGCAAGCGCCAATCTTCATACAACACGAAGAGCTTACTGGTCCTTTTATTTATATTACATAAATGAAATAACACAAGCGACAATTCCCACACAACACGGACAGTTTACTGGCCATTATGTTTATTAATTGAATAAATTTATTAACACAAGCGCCAATCCCAACACAGCCAAGAGTGCTTACTGGTCCCTTTATTAATTTAACATAAATAAAATAACACAAGCACCGATTACCACACACGAGTTCCGTTTACTGGACACTTTGTTTATTAATAAATAACATTAAATAACACAAGCCACATCCCCTACACATTACGAAGCGCTTACTAGTCCCTTTATTCTTTTATCATAAATTAAATAACACAAGAGAAAATATCCACACAACCTTGATCGTTTACTCAACACTTTGTTTATTATTTAAATAAATTCAATATCACAAGCGCCAATCCCCACACAACCAAGACTGTTCACTGGCCCCTTTGTTTATTAATTAAAAACATTAAATAACACAATCGCCAATCCTTACACAACCGTTACCCTTTACTGGACCCTTAATTTATTAATTAAATTTATTAAATAACACAAGCGCCAATCCCCACACAATTTACACTGTTGACTGGACAGTTGTTTATTAATTAAATACATTTAATAACACAAGCACCAATCCCAACACAGCCTAGAGTGCTTACTGGTCCCTTTATTTATTTAACATAAATTAAATAACACAAGCACCGATTACCAAACACGCGTTCCGTTTACTGGACACTTTGATTATTAATTAATTATATTAAATAACACAAGCCCCATCCCTTACACATCAGGAAGCGCTTACTAGTCCCTTTATTCATTTATCATAAATCAAATAACACAAAAGCCAATATCTACACAACCTTGATCGTTAACTAAACACTCTGTTTATTAATTAAATAAATACAATATCACAAGCGCCAATTCCCACACAACTCAGAAGCTTTCTGGTCCCTTAATTCATTAAACATAAATTAAATAATACAAGCGCTGATTTCTACACAACCCAGAGCACTCACTGGTCACTTCACTTATTTAACATAATGTAAATAACACAAGTGCCAATTTTTACACAACCCAGACTTTTTACTTGCCACTTTGTTTCTCAATTTAATATATTAAATAACACTAACGCTAATCCCCACACAATTCGGACCGTTGACTGGAAACTTTGTTTATTAATTAAATAAAATAAAAAACACAAGTGCCAATCCGTGAACATTCCAGACCGTGTACTGGCCACTTTGGATTATGATATAATAAATTAAGTAGCATAAGCGCTAATCCACACACAACCTAGACCATTAACTAGACACTTTGTTTAATAATTAAATACATTAAATAACACAAGCAACAATTCCTACACAACGTGGAGCGTTTTCTGGTTCTTTTATTCGTTTAACATTAATTAAATTTTACAAGTGCCGATCCCCACAGAATTTGGACCGTTTACCGGCCAGTTTATTCATTAATTAACTAAATTAAATAACACAAGCGCCAATTACCGCATAACCTAAAGCGCTTACTGGTTCCTTTGATTGATTAACATAATTTAAATAACACTACCTTCAATCTTTACACATCTCAGACGGTTTACTGGCCACTCGGTTTATAAATCAAATACATTAAATAACCTAAGTGCCCATCTCCACACAACCCAGATTGTTTACTGGACACTTTGTTTATTAATTGAATAAAATTAAAAAACACAAGCGTTAATCTTCACACAACCTAAAGCTCTTATTGGTCCCTTGATTTATTCAACATGAATTAAATAACACAAAAACCAATCCCCACACAACTGAAAAAGTTTACTGGACACTTTGTTCATTAATGAAATACATTAAATAACACAAACGCCAATCTTCATACAACACGAAGAGCTTACTGGTCCTTTAATTTATATTACATAAATAGAATAACACAAGCAACAATTCCCACACAACACGGACAGTTTACTGGCCATTTTGTTTATTAATTGAATAAATTTATTAACACAAGCGCCAATCCCAACACAGCCTAGAGTGCTTACTGGTCCCTTTATTTATTTAACATAAATAAAATAACACAAGCACCGATTACCATACACGGGTTCCGTTTACTGGACACTTTGTTTATTAATTAATAACATTAAATAACACAAGCCACATCCCCCACACATTACGAAGCGCTTACTGGTCCCTTTATTCTTTTATCATAAATCAAATAACACAAGAGCCAATATCCACACAACCTTGATCGTTTACTCAACACTTTGTTTATAAATCAAATAAATTCAATATCACAAGCGCCAATTTCCACACAACTCAGAAGCTTTTTAGTCCCTTAATTCATTAAACATAAATTAAATCATACAAGCGCTAATTTCTACACAACCCAGAGCGCTCACTGATCACTTTACTTATTCAACATAATTTAAATAACACAAGTGCCAATTGACACACAACCCAGACTTTTTACTTGCTTCTTTCTTTATCAATTAAATACATTAAATAACACAAGTGCCAATACCCACACAATTTTCACTGTTTACTGGACAGTTGTTTATTAATCAAATACTTTAATAACAAAAGTACCAATCTACACACACCCTGGACCGTTTACTGGCCACTTTAATTAGTAGATAAATACTCTAGATAACACAAGTGCTAATCCCTTAACAATTTGTACCGTTTACTTGCCACTTTGGTTATTGATTAAATAAATGAAATAACAAAAGCGCTTATATCCACACAACTAAGAGTGCTAAGTGGTCCCTTTATTAATTTAAAGAAAACAACTAACACAAGTGCCAATTCCTAAAAAACCCTGACAATTGACTGGACACTTTGTAAATTAATCGAATAAATTCAATATCACAAGCGCTAAATCCCACACAACTCAGAAGCTTCCTGATCTTTTAATTTATTCAACATAAATTAAATAATACAAGCGCACATCCCAACACAACCAAGACTGTTCACTTGCCCCTTTGTTTGTAAATTTAGAACATTAAATAACACAAGCGCCAATCCTTACACAACCGTGACCCTGTACTGGACACTTTATTTATAAATTAAATTTATTAAATAACACAAGCGCCAATTCACACTCAAAACGCAGCGCTTACAAGTCCCTTTATTTATTTAACATAAATTGAGTAATACAAGCGTCAATCCCATCACAAACTGGACCGTTTCCTGGCCATATTGTTTATAAGTTAAATAAATTTAATAGCATAAGCGCCAATCCTAACACAGCCTAAAGTGCTTACTGGTCCCTTTATTTATTTAACATAAATTGAATAACACTAGCACCGATTACCACACACGGGTTCCGTTTACTGGACACTTTGTTTAATTATGAATTACATTAGATAACACAAGCCCCATCCCCCACACATCACGAAGCTCTCACTGGTCACTTTATTCATTTATCATAAATTAAATAACACAAAAGCCAATATCTAAACAACCTTGATCGTTTACTAAACACTTTGTTTAATAATTAAATAAATTCAATATCACAAGCGCCAATTCCCACACAACTCAGACGCTTTCTGGTCCCTTAATTCATTAAACATAAAGTAAATAATACAAGCGCTAATTTCTACACAACCCAGAGTGCTCACTGGTCACTTAAATCGTTTAACATAATTCAAATAACACAAGTGCTAATTTCCACACAACCTAGACTTTCAACTTGCCACTTTGTTTATAAATTAAATACATTAAATAACACAAGCGCCAATCCCCACACAATTTACACTGTTTACTGGACAGTTGTTTAATAATTAAATACATTTAATAACCAAAGTGCCAATTTCCACACACCCTGGACCGTTTACTGGCCAATTTGGTTATTAATTAAATACATTAAATAATACAAGAGCCAATATGCACACAACCCAGATTATTTACTGAACACTTTGTAAATTAATCGAATAAATTTAATATCACAAGCGCTAAATGACATACAACTCAGAAGCTTACTGATCTCTTTATTTATTCAACATAAGTTAAATAATACAAGCGCCAATCCCCACACAACCAAGACTGTTCACTGGCCCCTTTGTTTATTAATTAAAAACATTAAATAACGCAAGCGCCAATCCTTACACAACCGTTACCCTTCACTGGACCCTTTATTCATTAATTAAATTTATTAAATAACACAAGCGCCAATCCCCACACAATTTACACTGTTGACTTGACAGTTGTTTATTAATTGAATACATTTAATAACACAAGCGCCAATCCCAACACAGCCTAGAGTGCTTACTGGTCCCTTTATTTATTTAACATAAATTAAATAACACAAGCACCGATTACCAAACACGGGTTCCGTTTACTGGACACTTTGATAATTAATTAATTATATTAAAAGACACAAGCCCCATCCCTCACACATCACGAACCGCTTACTAGTCCCTTTATTTATTTATCATAAATCCAATAACACAAAAGCCAATATCCACACAACCTTGTTCGTTAACTAAACACTTTGTTTATTGATAAAATAAATTCAATATCACAAGCGCCAATTTCCACACAACTCAGAAGCTTTCTGGTCCCTTAATTCATTAAACATATATTAAATAATACAAGCGCTGTTTTCTACACAACCCAAAGCACTCACTAGTCAATTTACTTATTCAACATAATGTAAATAACACAAGGGCCAATTTCCACACAACCCAGACTTTTTACTTGTCACTTTGTTTATAAATTAAATACATTAAATAACACAAGCGCCAATCCCCACACAATTTCCACTGTTTACTGGACAGTTGTTTATTAATTAAATACATTTAATAACAAAAGTGCCAATCTTCACACACCCTGGACCGTTTACTGGCCACTTTGGTTATTAATTAAATACATTAAATAATACAAGAGCCAATATGCACACAACCCAGATTATTTACTGAACACTTTGTAAATTAATCGAATAAATTTAATATCACAAGCGCTAAATCCCACACAACTCAGAATCTTCCTGATCCCTTAATTTATTCAACATAAATTAAATATTACAAGCGCACATCCCAACACAACCAAGACTGTTCACTTGCCCCTTTGTTTGTAAATTTAGAACATTAAATAACACAAGCGCCAATCCTTACACAACCGTGACCCTTTACTGGACACTTTATTTATTAATTAAATTTATTAAATAACACAAGCGCCAATCCCCACACAATTTACACTGTTGACTGGACAGTTGTTTATTAATTAAATACATTTAATAACACAAGCACCAATCCCAACACAGCCTAGAGTGCTTACTGGTCCCTTTATTTATTTAACATAAATTAAATAACACAAGCACCGATTACCAAACACGCGTTCCGTTTACTGGACACTTTGATTATTAATTAATTATATTAAATAACACAAGCCCCATCCCTTACACATCAGGAAGCGCTTACTAGTCCCTTTATTCATTTATCATAAATCAAATAACACAAAAGCCAATATCTACACAACCTTGATCGTTAACTAAACACTCTGTTTATTAATTAAATAAATACAATATCACAAGCGCCAATTCCCACACAACTCAGACGCTTTCTGGTCCCTTAATTAATTAAACATAAATTAAATAATACAAGCGCTGATTTCTACACAACCCAGAGCACTCACTGGTCACTTCACTTATTTAACATAATGTAAATAACACAAGTGCCAATTTCCACACAACCCAGACTTTTTACTTGCCACTTTGTTTATAAATTAAATACATTAAATAACACAAGCGCCAATCCCCACACAATTTCCACTGTTTACTGGACAGTTGTTTATTAATTAAATACATTTAATAACAAAAGTGCCAATCTTCACACACCCTGGACCAATTACTGGCCACTTTGGTTATTAATTAAATACATTAAATAACACAAGAGCCAATATCCACACAACCCAGATTATTTACTAAACACTTTGTTAATTAATTGAATAAATTTAATATCACAAGCGCTAAATCCCACACAACTCAAAATCTTCCTGATCCCTTAATTTATTCAACATAAATTAAATAATACAAGCGCCAATCCCCACACAAACCAGAGCGCTGACTGGTGCCTATACTTATTTAACATAAATTAAATGAAACAAATGCCAATCTTAACACAACCTAGACTTTTTACTTGCCACTTTGTTTATAAATTAAATATATTAAATAACACTAACGCTAATCCCCACACAATTCGGACCGTTGACTGGAAACTTTGTTTATTAATTAAATACAATAAAAAACACAAGTGCCAATCCGTGAACATTCCAGACCGAGTAGTGGCCACTTTGGTTTATGATAAAACAAATCAAGTAGCATAAGCGCTAATCCACACACAACCTAATCCGTTAACTAGACACTTTGTTTAATAATTAAATACATTAAATAACACAAGCGTCAATTCCCACACAACGTGGAGCGCTTTATGGTTCCTTTATTCGTTTAACATTAATTAAATATCACAAGTGCCAATCCCCACAGAATATGGACCGTTTACCGGCTAGTTTATCCATTAATTAACTTAATTAAATAACACAAGCGCCAATTACCACATAACCTAGAGTGCTTACTGGTTCCTTTGATTGATTAACATAATTTAAATAACACTACCTTCAATCTTTACACATCTCAGACGGTTTACTGGCCACTCGGTTTATAAATCAAATACATTAAATAACCTAAGTGCCCATCTCCACACAACCCAGATTGTTTACTGGACACTTTGTTTATTAATTGAATAAAATTAAAAAACACAAGCGTTAATCTTCACACAACCTAAAGCTCTTATTGGTCCCTTGATTTATTCAACATGAATTAAATAACACAAAAACCAATCCCCACACAACTGAAAAAGTTTACTGGACACTTTGTTCATTAATGAAATACGTTAAATAACACAAACGCCAATCTTCATACAACACGAAGAGCTTACTGGTCCTTTAATTTATATTACATAAATAGAATAACACAAGCAACAATTCCCACACAACACGGACAGTTTACTGGCCATTTTGTTTATTAATTGAATAAATTTATTAACACAAGCGCCAATCCCAACACAGCCTAGAGTGCTTACTGGTCCCTTTAATTATTTAACATAAATAAAATAACACAAGCACCGATTACCATACACGGGTTCCGTTTACTGGACACTTTGTTTATTAATTAATAACATTAAATAACACAAGCCACATCCCCCACACATTACGAAGCGCTTACTGGTCCCTTTATTCTTTTATCATATATCAAATAACACAAGAGCCAATATCCACACAACCTTGATCGTTTACTCAACACTTTCTTTATAAATCAAATAAATTCAATATCACAAGCGCCAATTTCCACACAACTCAGAAGCTTTTTGGTCCCTTAATTCTTAAACATAAATTAAATTATACAAGCGCTAATTTCTACACAACCCAGAGCGCTCACTGATTACTTTACTTATTCAACATAATTTAAATAACACAAGTGCCAATTTGCACACAACTCAGACTTTTTACTTGCTTTTTTCTTTATCAATTAAATACATCAAATAACACAAGTGCCAATCCCCACACAATTTTCTCTGTTTACTGGACAGTTGTTTATTAATCAAATACATTTAATAACAAAAGTGCCGATCTACACACACCCTGGACCGTTTACTGATCACTCTGGTTATTAAATAGATACTCTAGATAACAGAAGTGCTAATCCCTAAACAATTTGTAGCGCTCACTTGCCACTTAGGTTATTGATTTAATAAATGAAATAACACAAGCGCTTATCTCCACACAACTAAGAGTGCTAACTGTTCCCTTTATTAATTTAAAAAAAACAAATAACACAAGTGCCAATTCCTACACAACCCTGACAATTTACTGGACACTTTGTTTATAAATTAAATACATCAAATAACATAAGCGCCAATGCCTACACAATCTAGACCGTTTACTGGACACTTTGTAAATTAATCGAATAAATTCAATATCACAAGCGCCAATTCCCACACAACTCAGAAGCTTTCTGGTCCCTTAATTCATTAAACATAAATTAAATAATACAAGCGCTGATTTCTACACAACCCAGAGCACTCACTGGTCACTTCACTTATTTAACATAATGTAAATAACACAAGTGCCAATTTTTACACAACCCAGACTTTTTACTTGCCACTTTGTTTCTCAATTTAATATATTAAATAACACTAACGCTAATCCCCACACAATTCGGACCGTTGACTGGAAACTTTGTTTATTAATTAAATAAAATAAAAAACACAAGTGCCAATCCGTGAACATTCCAGACCGTGTACTGGCCACTTTGGATTATGATATAATAAATTAAGTAGCATAAGCGCTAATCCACACACAACCTAGACCATTAACTAGACACTTTGTTTAATAATTAAATACATTAAATAACACAAGCAACAATTCCTACACAACGTGGAGCGTTTTCTGGTTCTTTTATTCGTTTAACATTAATTAAATTTTACAAGTGCCGATCCCCACAGAATTTGGACCGTTTACCGGCCAGTTTATTCATTAATTAACTAAATTAAATAACACAAGCGCCAATTACCGCATAACCTAAAGCGCTTACTGGTTCCTTTGATTGATTAACATAATTTAAATAACACTACCTTCAATCTTTACACATCTCAGACGGTTTACTGGCCACTCGGTTTATAAATCAAATACATTAAATAACCTAAGTGCCCATCTCCACACAACCCAGATTGTTTACTGGACACTTTGTTTATTAATTGAATAAAATTAAAAAACACAAGCGTTAATCTTCACACAACCTAAAGCTCTTATTGGTCCCTTGATTTATTCAACATGAATTAAATAACACAAAAACCAATCCCCACACAACTGAAAAAGTTTACTGGACACTTTGTTCATTAATGAAATACGTTAAATAACACAAACGCCAATCTTCATACAACACGAAGAGCTTACTGGTCCTTTAATTTATATTACATAAATAGAATAACACAAGCAACAATTCCCACACAACACGGACAGTTTACTGGCCATTTTGTTTATTAATTGAATAAATTTATTAACACAAGCGCCAATCCCAACACAGCCTAGAGTGCTTACTGGTCCCTTTAATTATTTAACATAAATAAAATAACACAAGCACCGATTACCATACACGGGTTCCGTTTACTGGACACTTTGTTTATTAATTAATAACATTAAATAACACAAGCCACATCCCCCACACATTACGAAGCGCTTACTGGTCCCTTTATTCTTTTATCATATATCAAATAACACAAGAGCCAATATCCACACAACCTTGATCGTTTACTCAACACTTTCTTTATAAATCAAATAAATTCAATATCACAAGCGCCAATTTCCACACAACTCAGAAGCTTTTTGGTCCCTTAATTCTTAAACATAAATTAAATTATACAAGCGCTAATTTCTACACAACCCAGAGCGCTCACTGATTACTTTACTTATTCAACATAATTTAAATAACACAAGTGCCAATTTGCACACAACTCAGACTTTTTACTTGCTTTTTTCTTTATCAATTAAATACATCAAATAACACAAGTGCCAATCCCCACACAATTTTCTCTGTTTACTGGACAGTTGTTTATTAATCAAATACATTTAATAACAAAAGTGCCGATCTACACACACCCTGGACCGTTTACTGATCACTCTGGTTATTAAATAGATACTCTAGATAACAGAAGTGCTAATCCCTAAACAATTTGTAGCGCTCACTTGCCACTTAGGTTATTGATTTAATAAATGAAATAACACAAGCGCTTATCTCCACACAACTAAGAGTGCTAACTGTTCCCTTTATTAATTTAAAAAAAACAAATAACACAAGTGCCAATTCCTACACAACCCTGACAATTTACTGGACACTTTGTTTATAAATTAAATACATCAAATAACATAAGCGCCAATGCCTACACAATCTAGACCGTTTACTGGACACTTTGTAAATTAATCGAATAAATTCAATATCACAAGCGCCAATTCCCACACAACTCAGAAGCTTTCTGGTCCCTTAATTCATTAAACATAAATTAAATAATACAAGCGCTGATTTCTACACAACCCAGAGCACTCACTGGTCACTTCACTTATTTAACATAATGTAAATAACACAAGTGCCAATTTTTACACAACCCAGACTTTTTACTTGCCACTTTGTTTCTCAATTTAATATATTAAATAACACTAACGCTAATCCCCACACAATTCGGACCGTTGACTGGAAACTTTGTTTATTAATTAAATAAAATAAAAAACACAAGTGCCAATCCGTGAACATTCCAGACCGTGTACTGGCCACTTTGGATTATGATATAATAAATTAAGTAGCATAAGCGCTAATCCACACACAACCTAGACCATTAACTAGACACTTTGTTTAATAATTAAATACATTAAATAACACAAGCAACAATTCCTACACAACGTGGAGCGTTTTCTGGTTCTTTTATTCGTTTAACATTAATTAAATTTTACAAGTGCCGATCCCCACAGAATTTGGACCGTTTACCGGCCAGTTTATTCATTAATTAACTAAATTAAATAACACAAGCGCCAATTACCGCATAACCTAAAGCGCTTACTGGTTCCTTTGATTGATTAACATAATTTAAATAACACTACCTTCAATCTTTACACATCTCAGACGGTTTACTGGCCACTCGGTTTATAAATCAAATACATTAAATAACCTAAGTGCCCATCTCCACACAACCCAGATTGTTTACTGGACACTTTGTTTATTAATTGAATAAAATTAAAAAACACAAGCGTTAATCTTCACACAACCTAAAGCTCTTATTGGTCCCTTGATTTATTCAACATGAATTAAATAACACAAAAACCAATCCCCACACAACTGAAAAAGTTTACTGGACACTTTGTTCATTAATGAAATACGTTAAATAACACAAACGCCAATCTTCATACAACACGAAGAGCTTACTGGTCCTTTAATTTATATTACATAAATAGAATAACACAAGCAACAATTCCCACACAACACGGACAGTTTACTGGCCATTTTGTTTATTAATTGAATAAATTTATTAACACAAGCGCCAATCCCAACACAGCCTAGAGTGCTTACTGGTCCCTTTAATTATTTAACATAAATAAAATAACACAAGCACCGATTACCATACACGGGTTCCGTTTACTGGACACTTTGTTTATTAATTAATAACATTAAATAACACAAGCCACATCCCCCACACATTACGAAGCGCTTACTGGTCCCTTTATTCTTTTATCATATATCAAATAACACAAGAGCCAATATCCACACAACCTTGATCGTTTACTCAACACTTTCTTTATAAATCAAATAAATTCAATATCACAAGCGCCAATTTCCACACAACTCAGAAGCTTTTTGGTCCCTTAATTCTTAAACATAAATTAAATTATACAAGCGCTAATTTCTACACAACCCAGAGCGCTCACTGATTACTTTACTTATTCAACATAATTTAAATAACACAAGTGCCAATTTGCACACAACTCAGACTTTTTACTTGCTTTTTTCTTTATCAATTAAATACATCAAATAACACAAGTGCCAATCCCCACACAATTTTCTCTGTTTACTGGACAGTTGTTTATTAATCAAATACATTTAATAACAAAAGTGCCGATCTACACACACCCTGGACCGTTTACTGATCACTCTGGTTATTAAATAGATACTCTAGATAACAGAAGTGCTAATCCCTAAACAATTTGTAGCGCTCACTTGCCACTTAGGTTATTGATTTAATAAATGAAATAACACAAGCGCTTATCTCCACACAACTAAGAGTGCTAACTGTTCCCTTTATTAATTTAAAAAAAACAAATAACACAAGTGCCAATTCCTACACAACCCTGACAATTTACTGGACACTTTGTTTATAAATTAAATACATCAAATAACATAAGCGCCAATGCCTACACAATCTAGACCGTTTACTGGACACTTTGTAAATTAATCGAATAAATTCAATATCACAAGCGCTAAATCCCACACAACTCAGAAGCTTTCTGGTCCCTTAATTCATTAAACATAAATTAAATAATACAAGCGCTGATTTCTACACAACCCAGAGCACTCACTGGTCACTTCACTTATTTAACATAATGTAAATAACACAAGTGCCAATTTCCACACAACCCAGACTTTTTACTTGCCACTTTGTTTATAAATTTAATATATTAAATAACACTAACGCTAATCCCCACACAATTCGGACCGTTGACTGGAAACTTTATTTATTAATTAAATACAATAAAAAGCTCAAGTGCCAATCCGTGAACGTTCCGGACCGAGTACTAGCCACTTTGGTTTATGATAAAACAAATTAAGTAGCATAAGCGTTAATCCACACACAACCTAGACCGTTAACTAGACACTTTGTTTAATAATTAAATACATTAAATAACACAAGCGTCAATTCCCACACAACGTGGAGTGCTTTATGGTTCCTTTATTCGTTTAACATTAATNCAGAAGTGCTAATCCCTAAACAATTTGTAGCGCTCACTTGCCACTTAGGTTATTGATTTAATAAATGAAATAACACAAGCGCTTATCTCCACACAACTAAGAGTGCTAACTGTTCCCTTTATTAATTTAAAAAAAACAAATAACACAAGTGCCAATTCCTACACAACCCTGACAATTTACTGGACACTTTGTTTATAAATTAAATACATCAAATAACATAAGCGCCAATGCCTACACAATCTAGACCGTTTACTGGACACTTTGTAAATTAATCGAATAAATTCAATATCACAAGCGCCAATTCCCACACAACTCAGAAGCTTTCTGGTCCCTTAATTCATTAAACATAAATTAAATAATACAAGCGCTGATTTCTACACAACCCAGAGCACTCACTGGTCACTTCACTTATTTAACATAATGTAAATAACACAAGTGCCAATTTTTACACAACCCAGACTTTTTACTTGCCACTTTGTTTCTCAATTTAATATATTAAATAACACTAACGCTAATCCCCACACAATTCGGACCGTTGACTGGAAACTTTGTTTATTAATTAAATACAATAAAAAACACAAGTGCTAATCCGTGAACATTCCGGACCGTGTACTGGCCACTTTGGATTATGATAAAATAAATTAAGTAGCACAAGTGCCAATCCGTGAACATTCCAGACCGTGTACTGGCCACTTTGGATTATGATATAATAAATTAAGTAGCATAAGCGCTAATCCACACACAACCTAGACCATTAACTAGACACTTTGTTTAATAATTAAATACATTAAATAACACAAGCAACAATTCCTACACAACGTGGAGCGTTTTCTGGTTCTTTTATTCGTTTAACATTAATTAAATTTTACAAGTGCCGATCCCCACAGAATTTGGACCGTTTACCGGCCAGTTTATTCATTAATTAACTTAATTAAATAACACAAGCGCCAATTACCGCATAACCTAAAGCGCTTACTGGTTTCTTTGATTGATTAACATAATTTAAATAACACTACCTTCAATCTTTACACATCTCAGACGGTTTACTGGCCACTCGGTTTATAAATTAAATACATTAAATAACCCAAGTGCCCATCTCCACACAACCCAGATCGTTTACTGGACACTTTGTTCATTGATTAAATAAAATTGAAAAACACAAGCGTTAATCTTTACACAACCTAGAGCTCCTACTGGTCCCTTGATTCATTTAACATGAATTAAATAACACAAACGCCAATCTCCACACAACTGAAAAAGTTTACTGGACACTTTGTTTATTAATGAAATACATTAAATAACACAAACGCCAATCTTCATACAACACGAAGAGCTTACTGGTCCTTTGATTTATATTCCATAAATGAAATAACACAAGCGACAATTCCCACACAACACGAACAGTTTACTGGCCATTTTGTTTATTAATTGAATAAATTTATTAACACAAACGCCAATCTCAACACAGCCTAGAGTGCTTACTGGTCCCTTTATTTATTTAACATAAATAAAATAACACAAGCACCGATTACCATACACGGGTTCCGTTTACTGGACACTTTGTTTATTAATTAATAACATTAAATAACACAAGCTACATCCCCCACGCATTACGAAGCGCTTACTGGTCCCTTTATTCTTTTATCATAAATCAAATAACACAAGAGCCAATATCCACACAACCTTGATCGTTTACTCAACACTTTGTTTATAAATCAAATAAATTCAATATCACAAGTGCCAATTTCCACACAACTCAGAAGCTTTTTGGTCCCTTAATTCATTAAACAAAAATTAAATCATACAAGCGCTAATTTCTACACAACCCATAGCGCTCACTGATTACTTTACTTATTCAACATAATTTAAATAACACAAGTGCCAATTTGCACACAACCCAGACTTTTTACTTGCTTTTTTCTTTATCAATTAAATACATTAAATAACACAAGTGCCAATCCCCACACAATTTTCGATGTTTACTGGACAGTTCTTTATTAATCAAATACATTTAATAACAAAAGTGCCGATCTACACACACCCTGGACCGTTTACTGATCACTCTGGTTATTAATTAAATACTCTAGATAACAGAAGTGCTAATCCCTAAACAATTTGTAGCGTTCACTTGCCACTTAGGTTATTGATTTAATAAATGAAATAACACAAGCGCTTATCTTCACACAACTAAGAGTGCTAACTGTTCCCTTTATTAATTTTAAAAAAACAAATAACACAAGTGCCAATTCCTACACAACCCTGACAATTTACTGGACACTTTGTTTATAAATTAAATACATCAAATAACATAAGCGCCAATGCCTACACAATCTAGACCGTTTACTGGACACTTTGTAAATTAATCGAATAAATTCAATATCACAAGCGCTAAATCCCACACAACTCAGAAGCTTCCTGGTCCCTTAATTCATTAAACATAAATTAAATAATACAAGCGCTGATTTCTACACAACCCAGAGCACTCACTGGTCACTTCACTTATTTAACATAATGTAAATAACACAAGTGCCAATTTCCACACAACCCAGACTTTTTACTTGCCACTTTGTTTATAAATTAAATATATTAAATAACACTAACGCTAATCCCCACACAATTCGGACCGTTGACTGGAAACTTTGTTTATTAATTAAATACAATAAAAAACACAAGTGCCAATCCGTGAACATTCCAGACCGAGTAGTGGCCACTTTGGTTTATGATAAAACAAATCAAGTAGCATAAGCGCTAATCCACACACAACCTAATCCGTTAACTAGACACTTTGTTTAATAATTAAATACATTAAATAACACAAGCGTCAATTCCCACACAACGTGGAGCGCTTTATGGTTCCTTTATTCGTTTAACATTAATTAAATATCACAAGTGCCAATCCCCACAGAATATGGACCGTTTACCGGCTAGTTTATCCATTAATTAACTTAATTAAATAACACAAGCGCCAATTACCACATAACCTAGAGCGCTTACTGGTTCCTTTGATTGATTAACATAATTTAAATAACACTACCTCCAATCTTTACACATCTCAGACGGTTTACTGGCCACTCGGTTTATAAATTAAATACATTAAATAACCCAAGCGCCCATCTTCACACCACCCAGATCATTTACTGGACACTTTGTTCATTGATTAAATAAAATTAAAAAACACAAGCGTTATTCTTTACACAACCTAGAGCTCCTACTGGTCCCTTGATTCATTTAACATGAATTAAATAACACAAACGCCAATCTCCACACAACTGAAAAAGTTTACTAGACACTTTGTTTATTAATGAAATACATTAAATAACACAAGCGCCAATTTTCATACAACACGAAGAGCTTACTGGTCCTTTGATTTATATAACATAAATGAAATAACACAAGCGACAATTCTCACACAACACGGACAGTTTACTGGCCATTTTGTTTATTAATTGAATAAATTTAATAACACAAGCGCCAATCCCAACACAGCCTAGAGTGCTTACTGGTCCCTTTATTTATTTAACATAAATAAAATAACACAAGCACCGATTACCACACACGGGTTCCGTTTACTGGACACTTTGTTTATTAATTAATAACATTAAATAACACAAGCCACATCCCCCACACATTACGAAGCGCTTACTGGTCCCTTTATTCTTTTATCATAAATCAAATAACACAAGAGCCAATATCCACACAACCTTGATCGTTTACTCAACACTTTCTTTATAAATCAAATAAATTCAATATCACAAGCGCCAATTTCCACACAACTCAGAAGCTTTTTGGTCCCTTAATTCTTAAACATAAATTAAATTATACAAGCGCTAATTTCTACACAACCCAGAGCGCTCACTGATTACTTTACTTATTCAACATAATTTAAATAACACAAGTGCCAATTTGCACACAACTCAGACTTTTTACTTGCTTTTTTCTTTATCAATTAAATACATTAAATAACACAAGTGCCAATCCCCACACAATTTTCACTGTTTACTGGACAGTTCTTTATTAATCAAATACATTTAATAACAAAAGTGCCGATCTACACACACCCTGGACCGTTTACTGATCACTCTGGTTATTAATTAAATACTCTAGATAACAGAAGTGCTAATCCCTAAACAATTTGTAGCGTTCACTTGCCACTTAGGTTATTGATTTAATAAATGAAATAACACAAGCGCTTATCTTCACACAACTGAGAGTGCTAACTGTTCCCTTTATTAATTTAAAAAAAACAAATAACACAAGTGCCAATTCCTACACAACCCTGACAATTTACTGGACACTTTGTTTATAAATTAAATACATCAAATAACATAAGCGCCAATGCCTACACAATCTAGACCGTTTACTGGACACTTTGTAAATTAATCGAATAAATTCAATATCACAAGCGCTAAATCCCACACAACTCAGAAGCTT
>NW_019379611.1:265892-304783 GCF_000648655.2 Copidosoma floridanum | reverse complement strand
GAATCTTTCTGATCCCTTAATTCATTTAACATAAATTAAATAATACAAGCGCCAATCCCCACACAACCCAGAGCGCTGACTAGAAACTTTGTTTATTAATTAAATAAAATAAAAAACACAAGTGCCAATCCGTGAACATTCCAGACCGTGTACTGGCCACTTTGGATTATGATAAAATAAATTAAGTAGCATAAGCGCTAATCCACACACAACCTAGACCGTTGACTAGACACTTTGTTTAATAATTAAATACATTAAATAACACAAGCGTCAATTCCCACACAACGTGGAGCGCTTTCTGGTTCTTTTATTCGTTTAACATTAATTGAATTTTACAAGTGCCAATCCCCACAGAATTTGGACCGTTTACCGGCCAGTTTATTCATTAATTAACTCAATTAAATAACACAAGCGCCAATTACCACATAACCTAAAGCGCTTACTGGTTCCTTTGATTGATTAACATAATTTAAATAACACTACCTTCAATCTTTACACATCTCAGACGGTTTACTGGCCACTCGGTTTATAAATTAAATACATTAAATAACCCAAGCGCCCATCTTCACACAACCCAGATCATTTACTGGACACTTTGTTCATTGATTAAATAAAATTGAAAAACACAAGCGTTAATCTTTACACAACCTAGAGCTCCTACTGGTCCCTTGATTCATTTAACATGAATTAAATAACACAAACGCCAATCTCCACACAACTGAAAAAGTTCACTGGACACTTTGTTTATTAATGAAATACATTAAATAACGTAAGCGCCAATCTTCATACAACACGAAGAGCTTACTGGTCCTTTTATTTATATTACATAAATGAAATAACACAAGCGACAATTCCCACACAACACGGACAGTTTACTGGCCATTTTGTTTATTAATTGAATAAATTTATTAACACAAGCGCCAATCCCAACACAGCCAAGAGTGCTTACTGGTCCCTTTATTTATTTAACATAAATAAAATAACACAAGCACCGAATACCACACACGAGTTCCGTTTACTGGACACTTTGTTTATTAATAAATAACATTAAATAACACAAGCCACATCCCCCACACATAACGAAGCGCTTACTGGTCCCTTTATTTTTTTATCAGAAATTAAATAACACAAGAGAAAATATCCACACAACCTTGATCGTTTACTCAACACTTTGTTTATTATTCAAATAAATTCAATATCACAAGCGCCAATCCCCACACAACCAAGACTGTTCACTGGCCCCTTTGTTTATTAATTAAAAACATTAAATAACACAAGCGCCAATCCTTACACAACCGTTACCCTTTACTGGACCCTTAATTTATTAATTAAATTTATTAAATAACACAAGCGCCAATCCCCAGACAATTAACACTGTTGACTGGACAGTTGTTTAATAATTAAATACATTGAATAACACAAGCGCCAATCCCAACACAGCCTAGAGTGCTTACTGGTCCCTTTAATTATTTAACATAAATAAAATAACACAAGCACCGATTACCATACACGGGTTCCGTTTACTGGACACTTTGTTTATTAATTAATAACATTAAATAACACAAGCCACATCCCCCACACATTACGAAGCGCTTACTGGTCCCTTTATTCTTTTATCATATATCAAATAACACAAGAGCCAATATCCACACAACCTTGATCGTTTACTCAACACTTTCTTTATAAATCAAATAAATTCAATATCACAAGCGCCAATTTCCACACAACTCAGAAGCTTTTTGGTCCCTTAATTCTTAAACATAAATTAAATTATACAAGCGCTAATTTCTACACAACCCAGAGCGCTCACTGATTACTTTACTTATTCAACATAATTTAAATAACACAAGTGCCAATTTGCACACAACTCAGACTTTTTACTTGCTTTTTTCTTTATCAATTAAATACATCAAATAACACAAGTGCCAATCCCCACACAATTTTCTCTGTTTACTGGACAGTTGTTTATTAATCAAATACATTTAATAACAAAAGTGCCGATCTACACACACCCTGGACCGTTTACTGATCACTCTGGTTATTAAATAGATACTCTAGATAACAGAAGTGCTAATCCCTAAACAATTTGTAGCGCTCACTTGCCACTTAGGTTATTGATTTAATAAATGAAATAACACAAGCGCTTATCTCCACACAACTAAGAGTGCTAACTGTTCCCTTTATTAATTTAAAAAAAACAAATAACACAAGTGCCAATTCCTACACAACCCTGACAATTTACTGGACACTTTGTTTATAAATTAAATACATCAAATAACATAAGCGCCAATGCCTACACAATCTAGACCGTTTACTGGACACTTTGTAAATTAATCGAATAAATTCAATATCACAAGCGCCAATTCCCACACAACTCAGAAGCTTTCTGGTCCCTTAATTCATTAAACATAAATTAAATAATACAAGCGCTGATTTCTACACAACCCAGAGCACTCACTGGTCACTTCACTTATTTAACATAATGTAAATAACACAAGTGCCAATTTTTACACAACCCAGACTTTTTACTTGCCACTTTGTTTCTCAATTTAATATATTAAATAACACTAACGCTAATCCCCACACAATTCGGACCGTTGACTGGAAACTTTGTTTATTAATTAAATAAAATAAAAAACACAAGTGCCAATCCGTGAACATTCCAGACCGTGTACTGGCCACTTTGGATTATGATATAATAAATTAAGTAGCATAAGCGCTAATCCACACACAACCTAGACCATTAACTAGACACTTTGTTTAATAATTAAATACATTAAATAACACAAGCAACAATTCCTACACAACGTGGAGCGTTTTCTGGTTCTTTTATTCGTTTAACATTAATTAAATTTTACAAGTGCCGATCCCCACAGAATTTGGACCGTTTACCGGCCAGTTTATTCATTAATTAACTAAATTAAATAACACAAGCGCCAATTACCGCATAACCTAAAGCGCTTACTGGTTCCTTTGATTGATTAACATAATTTAAATAACACTACCTTCAATCTTTACACATCTCAGACGGTTTACTGGCCACTCGGTTTATAAATCAAATACATTAAATAACCTAAGTGCCCATCTCCACACAACCCAGATTGTTTACTGGACACTTTGTTTATTAATTGAATAAAATTAAAAAACACAAGCGTTAATCTTCACACAACCTAAAGCTCTTATTGGTCCCTTGATTTATTCAACATGAATTAAATAACACAAAAACCAATCCCCACACAACTGAAAAAGTTTACTGGACACTTTGTTCATTAATGAAATACGTTAAATAACACAAACGCCAATCTTCATACAACACGAAGAGCTTACTGGTCCTTTAATTTATATTACATAAATAGAATAACACAAGCAACAATTCCCACACAACACGGACAGTTTACTGGCCATTTTGTTTATTAATTGAATAAATTTATTAACACAAGCGCCAATCCCAACACAGCCTAGAGTGCTTACTGGTCCCTTTAATTATTTAACATAAATAAAATAACACAAGCACCGATTACCATACACGGGTTCCGTTTACTGGACACTTTGTTTATTAATTAATAACATTAAATAACACAAGCCACATCCCCCACACATTACGAAGCGCTTACTGGTCCCTTTATTCTTTTATCATATATCAAATAACACAAGAGCCAATATCCACACAACCTTGATCGTTTACTCAACACTTTCTTTATAAATCAAATAAATTCAATATCACAAGCGCCAATTTCCACACAACTCAGAAGCTTTTTGGTCCCTTAATTCTTAAACATAAATTAAATTATACAAGCGCTAATTTCTACACAACCCAGAGCGCTCACTGATTACTTTACTTATTCAACATAATTTAAATAACACAAGTGCCAATTTGCACACAACTCAGACTTTTTACTTGCTTTTTTCTTTATCAATTAAATACATCAAATAACACAAGTGCCAATCCCCACACAATTTTCTCTGTTTACTGGACAGTTGTTTATTAATCAAATACATTTAATAACAAAAGTGCCGATCTACACACACCCTGGACCGTTTACTGATCACTCTGGTTATTAAATAGATACTCTAGATAACAGAAGTGCTAATCCCTAAACAATTTGTAGCGCTCACTTGCCACTTAGGTTATTGATTTAATAAATGAAATAACACAAGCGCTTATCTCCACACAACTAAGAGTGCTAACTGTTCCCTTTATTAATTTAAAAAAAACAAATAACACAAGTGCCAATTCCTACACAACCCTGACAATTTACTGGACACTTTGTTTATAAATTAAATACATCAAATAACATAAGCGCCAATGCCTACACAATCTAGACCGTTTACTGGACACTTTGTAAATTAATCGAATAAATTCAATATCACAAGCGCCAATTCCCACACAACTCAGAAGCTTTCTGGTCCCTTAATTCATTAAACATAAATTAAATAATACAAGCGCTGATTTCTACACAACCCAGAGCACTCACTGGTCACTTCACTTATTTAACATAATGTAAATAACACAAGTGCCAATTTTTACACAACCCAGACTTTTTACTTGCCACTTTGTTTCTCAATTTAATATATTAAATAACACTAACGCTAATCCCCACACAATTCGGACCGTTGACTGGAAACTTTATTTATTAATTAAATACAATAAAAAGCTCAAGTGCCAATCCGTGAACGTTCCGGACCGAGTACTAGCCACTTTGGTTTATGATAAAACAAATTAAGTAGCATAAGCGTTAATCCACACACAACCTAGACCGTTAACTAGACACTTTGTTTAATAATTAAATACATTAAATAACACAAGCGTCAATTCCCACACAACGTGGAGTGCTTTATGGTTCCTTTATTCGTTTAACATTAATTAAATATCACAAGTGCCAATCCCCACAGAATTTGGACCGTTTACCGGCCAGTTTATTCATTAATTAACTTAATTAAATAACACAAGCGCCAATTACCACATAACCTAAAGCGCTTACTGGTTCCTTTGATTGATTAACATAATTTAAATAACACTACCTTCAATCTTTACACATCTCAGACGGTTTACTGGCCACTCGGTTTATAAATTAAATACATTAAATAACCCAAGCGCCCATCTTCACACCACCCAGATCATTTACTGGACACTTTGTTCATTGATTAAATAAAATTAAAAAACACAAGCGTTATTCTTTACACAACCTAGAGCTCCTACTGGTCCCTTGATTCATTTAACATGAATTAAATAACACAAACGCCAATCTCCACACAACTGAAAAAGTTTACTAGACACTTTGTTTATTAATGAAATACATTAAATAACACAAGCGCCAATTTTCATACAACACGAAGAGCTTACTGGTCCTTTGATTTATATAACATAAATGAAATAACACAAGCGACAATTCTCACACAACACGGACAGTTTACTGGCCATTTTGTTTATTAATTGAATAAATTTATTAACACAAGCGCCAATCCCAAAACAGCCTAGAGTGCTTACTGGTCCCTTTATTTATTTAACATAAATAAAATAACACCAGCACCGATTACCACACACGGGTTCCGTTTACTGGTCACTTTGTTTATTAATTGATAACATTAAATAACACAAGCCACATCCCCCACACATTACGAAGCGCTTACTGGTCTCTTTATTCTTTTATCATAAATTAAATAACACAAGAGCCAATATCCACACAACCTTGAATGTTTACTCAACACTATGTTTATTAATCAAATAAATTCAATATCACAAGCGCCAATTTCCACACAACTTAGAAGCTTTCTGGTACCTTAATTCATTAAACATAAATCAAATAATACAAGCGCTAATTTCTACACAACCCAGAGCGCTCACTGATCACTTTAGTTATTCAACATAATTTAAATAACACAAGTGCCAATTTCCACACAACCCAGACTTTTTACTTGCCACTTTCTTTGTAAATTAAATACATCAAATAACACAAGTGCCAATCCCCACACAATTTCCACTGTTTACTGGACAGTTGTTTATTAATCAAATACATTTAATAACAAAAGTGCCAATCTACACACACCCTGGACCGTTCACTGGCCACTTTGGTTATTAATTTAATACTTTAGATAACACAAGTGCTAATCCCTAAACAATTTGGACCGTTTACTTGCCACCTTAGTTATTGATTAAATAAATGAAATAACACAAGCGCTTATCTCCACACAACTAAGAGTGCTAACTGGTCCCTTTATTAATTAAAAAAAACAAATAACACAAGTGCCAATTCCTACACGACCCTGACAATTTACTGGACACTTAGTTTTTAAATTAAATACATCAAATAACATAAGCGCCAATGCCTACACAATAGAGACCGTTTACTGGACACTTTGTTTATTAATTAAATACGTTAAATAACACAAGCGTCAATCTCGACACAACCTGGAGCGCTTACTGGTCCTCTTATTTATTTAACGTAAATCAAATATTACAAGCGCCAATCCCCACAAAACCTGGACCGTTTACATGCCAGTTAATTTATTAATTAATTTAATCAAATAACACAATCGCCAATTTTCACACAACCTAGATTGCTTACTGGTCTTTCTGATTTTTTAACATAATTTAAATAACACAAGCCTCAATCTTAACACAACCCGGACCGTTTACTAGCCACTTTGTTTATAAATTATATACTTTAAATAACCCAAGTGCCAATATCCTCACAACCCAGACCGTTTACAGGACAATTTGTTTATTAATTATATACATTAAATAACACAAGCGTTAATCTTTACACAACCTAGAGCGCTCACTGGTCCCTTCATTTATTTAACATTAATTAGATATCACAATCGCCAATCCCTCCAGAACCTAAACCGTTTACTGTCCACTTTACTTATATTTAAATAAATTAAATAACACAATCACCAATCCACACTTAACCTAGAGCGCTAACTGGTCCCTTCATTTATTTAAAATAAATAAAATAACACAAGCGTTAATCACCACACAACCCGGAGCGCTTACTTGTTGCATACTTATTTTACAATTAATAAAGTAGTTAGGCAAGCGATAATCACTGGATAATCCAGGTTACTTCTTAGTAGAATTAATTATTATTATAGAGCATTGAATATTAATTCAAGCGCAACAAGTGGTAACCAGTGAGTATTCTGGATAGTTAGGTGATAAGCACTCGCGTTGTTACTTAATAAGTTTTATCGATTATTACAGTGACTAGAAAGCTCTCTGGGTTGTGTGGGGATTGGCACTCGTCTGATTATTATATTTATTTTAAATAAATNAGAACGTTCATCACATGGTTAGTACGAGAAATCATTAGATTAAAATTTAAAGTTGTAGGAGGAGCGCAAATATATGCTGCAGCCTTGCAAATTGTTTTTCTCATAAAGATGTACCTACATACACGCTGTTATGTAAACTAAACGTCTTCTCTCTTAGGTTGTGTGGGGATTGGCACTCGTCTGATTATTATATTTATTTTAAATAAATAGAGGGACCAGTAAGGGCTCCAAATTGTGTGGGTATTAGCTCTCGTGTTATTTATTTTATGTTTAAAGAAAAAGGGACCAGTAAGTGCTCTAAGTTGTTTGGGGATTGGCGCTTGTGTTGTTCAATTTATGTTAAATAAATAACGGGACCAGTAATCGCTCGGGTTGGTGTGGATTTTGGCGTCTGTGTGATTTAATTTGTTTTAAATACATGAATGGACCAGTAAATGCCTCGGGTTGCGTGGGGATTCGCGCTTGTGTTATTTAATTTGTTTTAAATAAACGAATGGACCAGTAAATGCCCCGGGTTGTGTGGTTATTGGCACTTGTATTATTTAATGTATGCTTAATATATAAAGGGACGAGTTAACGGTTTGGGTTGTATGGGGATTGGTGCTTGTCTTATCATTATNGGTTAAGGCTAGTCAAGGTCCTGAGGAAGACATACAGAGCCTTTCATCATTATTCAAGTTAGCTGGAGTTGTGCTGACAGGTCTCTTCAGCTTGGGATATCTGTTCACTATGTTACCTTTAAATTTTATATTAGTAAATACTTGGTATGTGCATGTGACTATGTATGCTTAATATATAAAGGGACGAGTTAACGGTTTGGGTTGTATGGGGATTGGTGCTTGTCTTATCATTATATATATTTTTAATAAAGAAAGGGACTTGTAAGCTCACTTAATTTTGTGGGGATTAGCACTTGTGTTATTCTATTTATGTTTAATAAATAAAGTGACCAGTAAGTGCACTAAGTTATGTGGGGATGGGCGCTTGTGTTATTTAATTTATGTGAAATAAATAAAGGGACCAGAAAATGCCCTGGGTTGTGTAGGGATTGGCACTTGTGTTATTTTTTTTATTGTAAATCAATAAAGGGAGCAGTGAGCGCACTCAGTTGTGTTTGGATTTGCGATTGTGTTATTTATATTATGTTGAATAAATTAAGGGACCAGTTAACGCTTAGGGTTGTGTCGGGATTGGCACTTGTCTTATTATTGTATTTGTTTTAAATAAATAATGGGACCAGCAAGCGCTCCGGGTTGTGTGGGGATTGGCAATTATGTTATTTAATTCATTTTTAATGAATAAAGGGACCAGTAAGTGCACTGAGTTGTGTTGGGATTTGGTCTTGTGCTATCAAGCCTAGATATTCTGTAGTAGCTCCTATGGCAGGTGAAAGATTTTAGTATAAGAGCGTCTATACGAGATTTATAAGAGCATCTGGACTTATTTTCTGATACGAAATAAATGATTGGCAGTTCACAAGCAACAATAGCAAATTTCACATAAATGACTAATTTTCCTAATGATAATTATTATGCGCTTTTATGACATAATTAACAGCCTTATGAATAGATAAACAACAAAAACGTTTGTGATTTGGGTTTTTTAGGTAATCAATTTTTACGTTGTACATATCTTTATTTATGTTGAAAACGTTAAATATATTATGATTGTTTTTTTTCATATTTATTCTTTATTTTTAGATTCCTAAAGAATACAAAAAAAATGACGTAACAATAATTTTACCGAAAAAGCACCCAATGACAGAATTTTTAATAGGATTATGATTATACTCGTTTTTTAACTGCATCTGTATTATAAGATTTAATTATGTAAGTAGTAGCAGAAATGTTAAAAAAAAATAATATTAAGTTGAAAAATATAACAGAAACTCAGAAGACTGCAATATATCACGCAATTGTCTCTGACTTGCTTTTCAGCTATAGAATTTTAGTGTGACCACTCTTTAAGCTATATTAATAATATAATATAACTATTGAGCTTGTATTTTTTCTAAGTATATGTAAGACTAAAAGCAATGTGTTGCATTATTGCAAAAAACTGTAAACAATAACATTTTCTTTATACATGACTACTTACCAGATTAATCATATCATTCATTACTCGTACTTACACTTTTACTGCACCGAATATTTCCAAACAGCACAAAATTTAAAAAAAGACCTAAAATTTTCTAGCGAAAGTAAAAAACTTGAGCTCTGATGAAGTATAAGAACCAAGCGAACATTAACATTAGATACTTTGATTTGGCACGGCAATTGAAGGAAAAAAAATTACATGCCTATTATAAAAAGAACACCTTAAAAAATATAACTTAAATACCCTTCCTCATAACTAAACTACTTTACCAATACGTGACTCAATAACGATAATGGCACCATAGTTATTCTTATTGTATTTTTTATGTAAATGTTATTGTAGTGGCCTGTACGATTATTTGTCAGTATATCGGTGCACGTACGATTCTTCGTCGGAAAGAAGCGGCAAGTACGAGTCTTCGTCGGAATATAGCGACACATACGAATTTTCCTCGGAATATATCTGCGCGTACGATTCTTTGTCGGAATATATCTGCGTGACGATTCTTCGCTGGAATATACCGACGTACACGATTCTTCGTTGAAAGGCTCGGGAAGTACGTTTTTTCGTAGGAACCTCTGGAGTACGATTGTTCGTAGGAGCCGTCGAATTAGATATTTAAAAATTTTTTTCTCACTTTAAACTAATTTCTTGGGAAAAATCACAATTTTTTAATAGACTTACACTCCCAACCTCTTACACACTAACCGAGGCCCTTGCCCACTCTGCTATGAGCAGACCTGATACAGTTTTTTATTATTCTTAATTTGTTACTTTTACAATTAATAAATTTTTGTCAATATATATTTTTCCCATTCTTTAAGAATCTTTACAGTTAAAACAAAAAAATTTCTGTACTGTGTAGGTACAATAATGAATTTTTGTTGCGTTTCAAAAATTTGTCTTTGTGATTATGGTGATTCTTTGCCTTTAGAACGTTCATCACATGGTTAGTACGAGAAATCATTAGATTAAAATTTAAAGTTGTAGGAGGAGCGCAAATATATGCTGCAGCCTTGCAAATTGTTTTTCTCATAAAGATGTACCTACATACACGCTGTTATGTAAACTAAACGTCTTCTCTCTTAAAAAAAAAAAAAAATAATAATTATTAATTGATTTGAAAATAAAGCAGGCTTATCTCAGAAGAGTTTTTCATACAAACAAAAGTTGGAATTTCAAGCAGTTTTGCTACTAGGTTGCATGCTAAGTTCCAAATTGTTTAAATTAAACATGTGAAAAAAGGGTACAGTTGAACAATCTACTTTTATGGGGATATTTCTTATGCTATTTAAAATATACTTTTAAAATGTAAATAATATTCGTCAAAAAAATCTTTGTGTAATGAACGTCTTAAAGGGATATTCACTTACATATACTACTACTATGCTATTGAAAAAACCGGTACCACAGGATAGTTTGTCTTAATTTTTAAGGTACAACTGTGCCTTGGGTATTAAATATGGAGTAAAAATAAGTGAGTCAGCGTATGTAACAGATGTAAGCATGACGTTAGAGATCTAATCAGCATAGGCACTAGCAAGTTGCTTACAAATCCTCCGGAGATTCGATGAAATATTTCAGTATTAAACCAGCCAGCCTACATATTCCTTACCATAATTTATTGTTTATCATTGCTTAGTTATCAAATATTAAAATTACTATGGGATCCACAATTACTAAACATATTTATACACTAATTTCACTGATAATTTTACCGTCTTTATACCCTATCACATGTGGTCCCATAAAAGGTATATTTATATTCATATAATATCTACCATATATACTTAGAGGAGTATAACATTTTGCTTGAGTATCTAAGCACCCACTGTCCACTGGTTTGTTTGACTTTTGACGGACAGAATAGTTCACAAAGGTTAACCCAGGGGCTCACAAATATCAGTTTATGTCAGAACTGGTTAAGGCTAGTCAAGGTCCTGAGGAAGACATACAGAGCCTTTCATCATTATTCAAGTTAGCTGGAGTTGTGCTGACAGGTCTCTTCAGCTTGGGATATCTGTTCACTATGTTACCTTTAAATTTTATATTAGTAAATACTTGGTATGTGCATGTGACTTGACTAAAGAGCCAAAAACAATCAATTAAAAAAATAAGTTAGTAATAATAATAATAATAATGATTATAATAATATTAATAATAACGATAACAATGGAAGTATTAATTATCATAGTAATAAAAAAATAAAGGAAATGACTAATTTTCCTAATGATAATTATTATGCGCTTTTATGACATAATTAACAGCCTTATGAATAGATAAACAACAAAAACGTTTGTGATTTGGGTTTTTTAGGTAATCAATTTTTACGTTGTACATATCTTTATTTATGTTGAAAACGTTAAATATATTATGATTGTTTTTTTTCATATTTATTCTTTANGAAATTAAAACAACAAACCAAGGGGTATTAATGGGTCATGGGACCCACGGTAAGAATTAAGTTCTTTAAACATGAGATGAGTATGGACACAATTTCTCAGGTAACAAGGGGGTCGCCAGACTCCCGGGAAGAATTGAGCTCTGTAAACGTTAGTACTGCATTAATGTTGTTTACTTAAACAAAAACTTGAAAAACGAATGAAAAAAAAAAAAAAAAACAATAAGTTGCTCAGTACTCACGATGGTTGAACTTCGTGTGAACGTCGTGAATAAATACAGTACTCACGAAGTTCAACCATCGTGAGTACTAAACTACTTAGTGTTTTTTTTTTCATTCGTTTGTCAAGTTTTTGTTTTAATAAGCAACACAAATACAGTACTAACGTTTACAGAGCATCGTTCTTCCTGTGGGTCTGGCAACTCCCTTGTTACCTGAGAAATTGTGTCTTTACCCATCTCATGTTTAAAGAACTTCGTGCTTACCGTGGGTCCCATAACTCATTAATACCCCCTTGTATGTTGTTTTAATTTCCTTTATAATTTTTTAATTTGTTTTTTTTAACTTCGTATCAAACTTTATACATACAGTGATTTTTAGCTAATGGAAACATAACCTCGATCAGTTATGTGTTCCTAATGTTAAAAAAAAGTCAAAGAGAAGACGTTTTTATGCTACTTATGTCTGTTTGGGGCTGCAATTGATGTAAAACATGAAAAATATACTTAAAAGGTACTAAAATTAATAACCCTGATTTTTCTAGAATAAGAAAACCTAACCTCTTCCCGTAAAATGTCAAGAGATTAGAGAAAATATCCTATTTTTTGCCATTTCTGTCAGTATTAAGCCATAAGGGCGCTGTACAAGTTTCTATTATTTTTTTTGTAACTCTGAATTAAACTTTATCAATACAGTCAAATTTAGCTTTCGGAAACATAACTTTAATTATGAATTCTTAATTATGAAAAAAAAGCGTAAAATACATGTTTTTTAGTTACTTTTCTCCATAAGAGGCTGCAATAAATGTTAAACTCATGGATATAATTAAAAGACACTGGAACTAATTACTCGGATTTTTTTCAGTATTAGAAAACCTAACTTCATTCCGCAAAAATGTCTAAAAATTCGAGAAATTAGCTTATTTTTGTCATTTTTGATACTTATGTTTTATTAGAAGGTCGTCCATATTTCTTAAATTTTTTTCTGAGATCTTTGTATGTCACTTCATACATACAATCATTTGAAGTTCTCGAAAATATATTCTCGATTGGTTATGTACTCGTAATAATAGAGGAAAATGAAAAAAAAAAAAAAATTTTTCAAGTACCTTCATCCATTAAGGGCTGCAATTAATGACGAAGATAGAGATATACAACAAAGGTACTTTTACTTATTACCCTTATTCTTTTCAGAATTATAATAACTAACCTCACTCCGCAAAATGTCAATAAAATCGAGAAATTATCCAATTTTCGGTAATAATCCGCTATTAAGGGCACGTACACAGTCCCCTTAATTTTTCTAGTGTTTTTGTATTCCTCTACGTATTCACAGTTATTTTANAAACACACGATAAGTACAAGAAACCGAGTTTCTATAGTCGGCAGCGCTCGTAGCAGAGTGGGTAAGGTACTGGACTCATATGCAGGAGGTCGAGGGTTCAAATTTCTTTATTGGAAAATGTTTTTTTTTTTTAAATTGTAAAAGAAAAAATTCAAAGTCAAATAAAAATTATTGTGGGAAAATAAAATTGCTTGGGAGTGTGAGGGGGAATGGTGGATAAAGGTGTGCAGAAGAGTAACACGGCACGGTTGGCAGATATACATATATAGTGGGGAGAGGGAAAGTGTATAGAGAACAGTAGGTGAGGGGGATGGGGTAAGGGGGGGAAACTGGAGAGGAAGAGACTCCGGGTAAACCACTTTCGTTTCAAAAAAAAAACTGTCGGTTTTAAAATTCCAGCCCCGCAAGTAACGCGACATAGAGAAGTTTGTTCTAAAATCTTATTTATAATTGACACTGTAAGGTTAACTTACGGCATCCTTTTAAAAATCGACCTAATGTGACTGATCCATCTTCTCAGTTCTCTTCAGGTGTTGCTTGCAATGTGTGCATTGCAGATCCTGCTTGTGTTTCTTAATCCATTGCTTTATCTGAAATTTAAATAAATAAGTCAAATAGCATTTGAGATGTTGGCGATAATATTAGGCTGTTAACTGAAATTTCTGCCTCCTGCAGTTAACTGACTACCACTGTATCACAAAAATAATTTATCGCACTGGATTTTTCTCTGTAGCTTGCGTTGTTCCAGAAGCCTTTACAATTTTTTAACATTATCCTACTATGTGGTTTCTGTATAAGTATGGTGAGACAATGTTTTTAATCATATTTTCAAGGATTTGTAGCTAGTTAGCCTTACTGAATGTATAAGCGTAGTAGATAAAAAATTTTATACGTCTGATTATGTCTGATAACTGTGTAAGTATATGTTTTGTATGTAAGATCAGATGATTAAGATAAGCTCTTAGTATGTATGTTAGTGAACAAACGTTATGCCAAGGTTTATGCATAGAAGTACAAAGCTTTTACAAAAAAATAGTCTTAGATTAAATCTACAATATACGTTGATTAAGCAATAACGGTGCCACACTATTAGTAAATACGAGATGGCATTCAAAAGTGAGGAAAAAAAAATAAAAAAATTGTTAACGAATTGACGAAGAATAGAGTAGAAGCCTGGAGAGCTCAGATTAGCTTAAGACTGCGAGTACGCGTGGAGCGCTTTTTCTACGATTTGTTGTGATTACTGTTGCTGAAACGTTTTTCACGGATTTTCTTTTACCAGTGTTTTCAAGATCTTTGGTAATAACTTTTCTGGCCCTACTTAGAAAGCAGGCGATACTAAGCACAAGGTTGGCAAGGCAATGAACAGCGTCAAACGGCTCCTTAACTAAGTCAGTAGAGACGCCTTCTTACTCGAGATTGTGTGCTCCTACTTTGTGCATTGACGACCGGAAGAGACAGCGTCCCTAAACGCAGTGACTCAAAGTAACTGTTAACAGGTAGTTTTTTCATAAAAGGTAGTATGCCTCCTTAGCCCACGTAGTCTCATCGTGCCACAATTTAGTGCTACTAGCTTGTAGAGCATCGATTCTCAACGTATGCACACATACTCGCATACCTGCACCAACGAATCGAAATTGTAACTTTTTTAATATCCAAACATGTACTTCTTTCGTTTAAACTATTACTCACAATTGCTTTATTTAATTTTTACTTATTCCCCTCCATGTCATGTCAAAAAAGTTAGAAGTAGTGATGAAGCCAACAGGTGCGATCCCTTATCCTGGTGCTGTCTTAATAGATAAGACCCGCGTATTCTATTATAAATAGGTATCACTGAATGTATTCATGAAACATAGGCCCAGTTGAGGTGGATGTTTCCAATAATAATGTGGAAAATAGTTTTAAACAACAATGCATATAGTATATAATTCAACGGCTCCTACGAAGAATCGTACTCAGGAGGTTCCTACGAAGAAACGTACTCCCCGAGCCTTTCAACGAAGAATCGTAAACGTCGGTATATTCCAGCAGAGAATCGTACAAGCAGACATATTCCGACGCAGAATCGTACGCGCAGATATATTCCGACGAAGAATCGTACGCGCAGATATATTCCGACAAAAATTCGTATGTGTCGCTATATTTCGACAAAGAATCGTACAGGCTACTTCTTTCCGACAAAGAATCGTACGTGCACCAATATACTAAAAAATAATCGTACAGGCCACTACAATAACATTTACATAAAAAATGAAATGAGAATAACTATGGTGCCATTATCGTTATTGAGTCACATATTGGTAAAGTAGTTTAGTTATGAGGAAGGGTATTTAAGTTATATTTTTTAAGGTGTTCTTTTTATAATAGGCATGTAATTTTTTTTCCTTCAATTGCCGAGCTAAATCAAGTATCTAACGTTAATGTTCGCTTGGTTCTTATACTGTATCAGTGCTCAAGTTTTTTGTTTTCGCTAGAAAATTTTAGGTCTTCTTTTAAATATTGTGCTGTTTGGAAATATTCGGTGCAGTAAAGGTGTAAGTACGAGAAAAGAATGGTATGATTAATCTGGTAAGTAGTAATGTATGATAAAAATGTTATTGTTTACAGTTTTTTGCAATAATGCAACACATTGCTTCTAGTCCTACATATACTTAGAAAAAATACAAGTTATAAAATATCATTGATAGAGATTGAAGAGTGGTTCCATTAAAATTCTATAGCTGAAAAGCAAGTCATAGACAATTGCGTGACATATTGTAGTCTTATGAGTTTCTAGTATATTCCTTAACTAAATATTATTTTAATTAACGTTTCTGCTACAACTAACATAATTAGCTCTTATAATACAGATGAATCGTAAAAAAACGAGTATAATCGTAATCCTGTTAAAAATTACGTTATTGGGTGTTTCTTGGGTGAAAATTATTGTTACGTCATTTTTCTAATATCCTTCAGAAATCCAAAAATAAAAAATAAATTTGAAAAAAAACTCATGATACATTTAACGTTTTCATCGAAAATGAAAATATGTACAACGTAAATATTGCTTACCTAAAAAACCCATATCACGAACATTTTTATTGTTTATCTATTTATAAGGCTATTAATTATGTCATGAAAGCAAAAAAAATTATTATTAAGACAATTAGTCATTTATGTAAAATTTGCTTGTGAACTAACAATCATTTGTTTAATATCAGAAAATGGGTCCAGATTATCTTATGAATCTTGTAAGGACGCTCTTATACTAGAAACTTTCCCTGCCATTGGAGCTGCTACAGAAAATTAAGGTTTGATAGCACAAGCGCCAATTCCAACACATTTCAGTGCACTTACTAGTCCCTTTATTTATTTTAAAAAAACAAAATAACACAAGCCCCAATCCCCACACAACGCAAAGTGTTTACTGGTCCCTTTATTAATAAAACATAAATTAAATAACACAAGCGCCAATCCCCACACAACTTAGTGCGCTTACTGGTCCCTGTATTTATTTACAATAAATTAAATAACACAAGCGCCAATCCCCATACGACCAGAAGTGCTTTCTGGTCCCTTTATTTATTTAAAATAAAAAAAATGATAAGACAAGGGCCAATCCCCACAAAACCGAAGCGTTTACTGGTCCCTCAATTAATTAAACATAATTTTAATAACACAAGCGCCAATCCCCACACAACTGAGTGCGCTTACTGGTCATTTTATTTATTTAAAAAAAATAAAATAACACAAGTGCANTCCGGCTTTTGTGGTGATTGGCGCTTGTGTAATTTAATTAATTTAATTAATAAACAAAGTTGCGAGTAAACAGTCAAGAGTGTGTGGCAATGAAAGCTTGTGTTATTTAATTTATTTCAAACAAATAAATGGACCAGTAAATGCTTTGGATTGTGTGGGAATTGGCAGTTGTGTTGATTGATTTATTTTAAATAAATAAAGGGACCAGTAGGCGCACTGAGTTGTGTGGTGATTGGCGCTTGCATTACTTTTTTAATTCAATTAACAAACAAAGTTGCTAGTTAACGGTCTAGGATGTGTGGCGATTAAAGCTTGTGTTATTTAATTAATTTTAAATAAATAAATGGACCATTACTTGCTCCTGGTTGTGTGCAAATTGGCGCTTGTGTAATCTGATTTATTTTAAATAAAGACAGGGACCAGTGAGCACGCTAAGTTGTGTGGGGATTAGCGCTTGCGTTATTTAATTTAATTTAACTAAATGAATGGACCAGTAAGTGATCCGGGTTGGGTGAGAATTGCCTCTTACGTTATTTAATTTATTCGATTCATAAACAAAGTGGCCGATAAACGGTCTGGGTTGTGTGGAGATTGGTGCTTGTGTTATTAATATAATGTTAAATAAATAAAGGACTAGTAAGTGCTCTGGGTTGTGTGGGGATTGGCGCTCGTGTTATTTAATGTATTGAATTCATAAACAAAGTGGCTAGTAAACGGTCTGGGTTGTGTGAAGATTAGCGCTTGTATTATTTAACTTATGTTATTTTAACAAATAAAGTAGCCAGTAAGCGGTCCGAGTTGTGTAAGGATTAGTGCTTGTGTTATTTAATTCATGTTTAAAAAATAAAGGACCCGTAAGTGCTCTGGGTTGTGTGGAGATTGGCGCTTGTGTTATTTAATGTAATTGATTAATAAACAAAGTGTCCAGTAAATGGTCTGGGTTGTTTGAAGATTGGCACTTGTATTATAAAATCTATGTTAAATAAGTAAAGGGACAAGTAAGTGCTCTGGGTTTTGTGGGGATAGGCTCTTGTATTATTTAATTAATGTTAAATAACTAAAGGGACCAGTAAGTGCTCTTAGTTGTGTTTAGTTTGGCGCTTGTGATAGAAATTTATTTAATTAATCCACAAATTGGCCAGTAATCGATCCGGGTTGTGTTGATATTGCCACTTGTGTTAGTTAATTTATGTTAAATTAAAGATGGACCTAGTAACTTTTCTGGGTTGTGTGGGGATTGGCACTTGTATTACTAATTTAATTAATTAATTAACAAAGTGGCCATTAAACGGTCTAAGTTGTGTGGATATTGGCGCATGTGTAAGATAATTAATGTTGGACTAATACAGGAACCAGTAAGTGCTCTGGATTGAGTGGGGATTGGCCCTTGCGATATTAGTTAATTTAATAAATGAACAAAGTTGTCAGTAAATGATTCGGGGTGTGTGGGGGTTGGCTCTCGTGTTATTTAATATATGTTGAATAAATTAAGGGACAAGTCTGTGTTCTGTGTTGTGTTAGAATAAGCGCTTGTGTTATTTAGTTAATAAACAAAGTGGCCAGTAAACGGTCCAGAATGTGTTGCGATTATAGCATGTGTTATTTAATTTATTTTATTTATTTAACACAAATTAAATAACACAAGTGCCAATCCCCACACAACCCGGGGCATTTACTGGTCCCTTTATTTATTTAACATAAATTAAATAACACAAGTGCCAATCCCCACACAACCCGGGGCATTTACTGGTCCATTCATTTATTTAAAACCAATTAAATAACGCAAGTGCCAGTCCCCGCACAAATCATTGCGCTTACTGGTTTCTTCATTTGTTAAAAATAAATATAATGATAAGACAAGCTCCAATCCCCATACAACCTGGAGCGTTTAATGGTCCCTTTATTTATTTTACATAAATTAAATAACACAAGTGCCAATCTCCACACAACCCGGGGTATTTACTGGTCCTTTCATTTATTAAAAACAAATTGAATCACACAAGTGCCAATCCCCACACAACTTAGAGCACCTTCTAGTCCCTTTATTTATTTAACATAAATTAAATAACATAAGCGCCAATCCACACACAACTCAGAGCACTTACTGGTCCCTTTATTTATTTAACATAAATTAAATTACACGAGCGCTAATCCCCACACAACTCAGTGCGCTTACTTGTCCCTTTATTTATTTAACATAAATTGAATAACACAAGCGCCAATTTCCAAACAACCAGGAGCACCTACTGGTCCCTCTATTTATTTAAAATAAATGTAATGATAAGACAAGCGCCGATTCTTACAAAACCTGTAGCGCTTACTGGTCCCTCTATTTATCTAAAATGAATATATTGATAAGACAAGCACCAATCCCTACACAACCAGGAGTGCTTACTGGTGCATTTATTTATATTTAATCAATTAAATAACACAAGCATCAATTCCTACACAACCCAGAGTGCTTCCTGGTAACTTTAATGATCGATAAAATTTATTAAGTAACAACGCGAGTACTTATCACATGACTATCCAGGGTACCCACTGGTTACCACTTGTTGCGATTAAATTTTTATTTATTGCTCTATAATAATTATTTATGCTACTAAGAAGCGCCCTGGCTTATGTCGTGATTATCGCTTCCCTTATTACTTTATTGGTTGTCAAATAAGTATGCGACACGTTAGGGCTCCGGGTTGTGTGGTGACTAGCGCTAGTGTTATTTAATTTATTTTGAATAAAAAAATAAACCAAAGCATGCTCTGAGTTGTGTAAAAATTGGCGCTTCTGTTATTTGATTTAATCAATTAATAAACAAAGAGGCCAGTAAACAGTCCGGGCTGTGTGGGGATTAGCGCTTGTGTTATTTATTTTATATTAAATGAATATAGGGACCAGTAAGCGCTCTTGTTTGTGTTAAAATTGGCAATTGTGTTATTTAATTTATTTTAAATAAATAAAGGGACCCGTAAGTTCACTGAGTTTTGTGAGGATTGGCGAATGTGTTATTTAATTTTTGTTAAATATATAAAGGGACTAGTAAGTGCTCCGGGTTGCGCGGAAATTGCCTCTAGTGTTATTTAATTTATTTGGTTCATAAACAAAGTGGCCGGAAAACGGTTCGGGTTGTGTGGATATTGGCGCTCGTGTTATAAAATTTATTTTCAATAAATAAAGGACTAGAAAGCGCTCTGGGTTGTGAGGTTATTGGCACTTGTGTTATTTGATTTATGTTAAATAAATAAAGGGACTAGTAGGCGCTCTAGATTTTGTTAGGATTGTCGCTTGTGTTATTGTTTTATCTTAATATTAAACAAAGTGGCAAGCAAACGGTAGCGGTAGTTTGGATATTGGCGCTTGTGTCAGTTATTTCATGATAAATTATAATGGGACAAAATAGCGCTCTAGGTTGTGAAGGGATCAGCGCTTGTGTTATTTAATGCATTTAATCAATAAACAAAGTGTGTAGTAAATGGTCCGGGTTGTGTGGGGATTGGCGCTTGTGTTATTTAATGCATTTAATCAATAAACAAAGTGTCCAGTAAATGGTCCGGGTTGTGTGGGGATTGGCGCTTGTGTTATTTAATGTAATGGTGAAATACTAGATTATTCTTTTTTTAACAAGTGACTTATACGATCATAAATTAAACTTTTTATTAAATTACTTTAGATTTCTTTTAGCTTATTGTGGAAAATCATTTTTTTTTTTTTATTATGAGTACTAATTACATTACATATGGACATTAAAACTCCATAAAACAAAATATTGTTTTTACTTTAACACAGTTACAAGTGTTTATGCAGTTTATTTAAAGTAGTACAAAAATAACATCAGTTTATTAGTTAGTTTGATCCCCTTATCTGTAAAATCTTCATTTTGTACAATTTTAATTAAACTACATTAACACTTCTAACTGTGTTAAAGTAAAAAGAAGAAATTTATACATGTATATATATATATATATATATATATATGCATGTGTGTGTATGTGAGTGTGTGTAGAGTCATGCATATATATGTGTGTATGTGTGTAAAGAGAGAGAGAGAGAGAGAAAGAGAGAGTTCTACGTACTATAGTATATAGCTATGCGTCCGTGAGGTCAGGAATCAACAGTAAAAAAAGTAATATTCGACCCCCTTGTTACCTGAGAAATTGTGTCTATACCCATCTTATGTTTAAAGAACATCGTTCTTACCGTGGGTCCCATGACCCATTAATACCCCCTGGTTTGTTGTTTAATTTCNGGACCTAGTAATTTTTCTGGGTTGTGTGGGGATTGGTGCTGGTGTTATTATTTTAATTATAAATTAAACAAAGTGGCCATTAAATGGTCTAAGTTGTGTGGATATTAGCGCATGTGTAAGATAATTAAAGTTGGACTAATAGAGGAACCGGTAAGTGCTCTGGATTGAGTGGGGATTGGCCCTTGCGATATTAATTAATTTAATAAATGAACAAAGTTGTCAGTATACGATTCGGGGTGTGTGGGGGTTGGCGCTTGTGTTATTTAATATATGTTGAATAAATTAAGGGACAAGTATGTGTTCTGGGTTGTGTGGGAATAAGTGCTTGTGTTATTCAATTAATTTAATTAATAAACAAAGTGGCCACTAAACGGTCCAGAATGTGTAGCGATTGTAGCTTGTGTTATTTAATTTATTTTAAATAAATTAATGGACAAATAAATGCTTTGGGTTGTGTGGGAATTAGCGCTTGTGTTAATTAATTTATTTTGAATAAATAAAGGGACCAGTAGGCGCACTGAGTTGTGTGCAGATCGGCGCTTGTGTTATTTAATTTGTTTTGAATAAATAAAGGGACCAGTAAGCGCTTCGGTTTGTGTGGGGATTGCCTCTTGTATTGTTAAATTTATTTGATTAATTACCAGAGTAGAGGATAAACGTTCTGGGTTTTGTGGAGATTGGCGCTTGTGTTATTAATGTAATGTTTAGTAAATGAAGAACTAGTAAGCAATTTGGGTGGTGTAGGGATTGGCGCTTGTTTTACTAATTGTATTTAATTAATAAACAAAGTGTTCAGTTAATAATCCGGCTTTTGTGGTGATTGGCGCTTGTGTAATTTAATTAATTTAATTAATAAACAAAGTTGCGAGTAAACAGTCAAGAGTGTGTGGCAATGAAAGCTTGTGTTATTTAATTTATTTCAAACAAATAAATGGACCAGTAAATGCTTTGGATTGTGTGGGAATTGGCAGTTGTGTTGATTGATTTATTTTAAATAAATAAAGGGACCAGTAGGCGCACTGAGTTGTGTGGTGATTGGCGCTTGCATTACTTTTTTAATTCAATTAACAAACAAAGTTGCTAGTTAACGGTCTAGGATGTGTGGCGATTAAAGCTTGTGTTATTTAATTAATTTTAAATAAATAAATGGACCATTACTTGCTCCTGGTTGTGTGCAAATTGGCGCTTGTGTAATCTGATTTATTTTAAATAAAGACAGGGACCAGTGAGCACGCTAAGTTGTGTGGGGATTAGCGCTTGCGTTATTTAATTTAATTTAACTAAATGAATGGACCAGTAAGTGATCCGGGTTGGGTGAGAATTGCCTCTTACGTTATTTAATTTATTCGATTAATAAACAAAGTGGCCGATAAACGGTCTGGGTTGTGTGGAGATTGGTGCTTGTGTTATTAATATAATGTTAAATAAATAAAGGACTAGTAAGTGCTCTGGGTTGTGTGGGGATTGGCGCTCGTGTTATTTAATGTATTGAATTCATAAACAAAGTGGCTAGTAAACGGTCTGGGTTGTGTGAAGATTAGCGCTTGTATTATTTAACTTATGTTAATTTAACAAATAAAGTAGCCAGTAAGCGGTCCGAGTTGTGTAAGGATTAGTGCTTGTGTTATTTAATTCATGTTTAAAAAATAAAGGACCCGTAAGTGCTCTGGGTTGTGTGGAGATTGGCGCTTGTGTTATTTAATGTAATTGATTAATAAACAAAGTGTCCAGTAAATGGTCTGGGTTGTTTGAAGATTGGCACTTGTATTATAAAATCTATGTTAAATAAGTAAAGGGACAAGTAAGTGCTCTGGGTTTTGTGGGGATAGGCTCTTGTATTATTTAATTAATGTTAAATAACTAAAGGGACCAGTAAGTGCTCTTAGTTGTGTTTAGTTTGGCGCTTGTGATAGAAATTTATTTAATTAATCCACAAATTGGCCAGTAATCGATCCGGGTTGTGTTGATATTGGCACTTGTGTTAGTTAATTTATGTTAAATTAAAGATGGACCTAGTAACTTTTCTGGGTTGTGTGGGGATTGGCACTTGTATTACTAATTTAATTAATTAATTAACAAAGTGGCCATTAAACGGTCTAAGTTGTGTGGATATTGGCGCATGTGTAAGATAATTAATGTTGGACTAATACAGGAACCAGTAAGTGCTCTGGATTGAGTGGGGATTGGCCCTTGCGATATTAGTTAATTTAATAAATGAACAAAGTTGTCAGTAAATGATTCGGGGTGTGTGGGGGTTGGCTCTCGTGTTATTTAATATATGTTGAATAAATTAAGGGACAAGTCTGTGTTCTGTGTTGTGTTAGAATAAGCGCTTGTGTTATTTAGTTAATAAACAAAGTGGCCAGTAAACGGTCCAGAATGTGTTGCGATTATAGCATGTGTTATTTAATTTATTTTAAATAAATTAATGGACTTATAAATGCTCCGGATTGTGTGGGAATTCGCGCTTGTGTTATTCGATTTATTTAAAATAAATAAAGGGACCAGTAAGCACACTAAGTTGTGTGAGAATTGGCGCTTGTGAGTAGATAAACAGTGGCGGTTCTAGCTCAGCTGTGCTACAACCGCCTGGCGTTTGTAGCACACTTGCCCCCTCTTTGCCTGCGGCGAGTATGCCCGAGCTGTGGCCCGAGCTGCCCCGAGCTGCGGCAACTATGCTCGAGTAGCCCCGAGCTGCGGCAACTATGCTCGAACGGTCTGACGAGCTCCGAGTACCCCCAAACTGCTCTGTTCCCCGACGATTTTCTCCCGAAGTGTAACTGCTGCATGAAATATGGAGAACCATAAATCTCGCTCTTAGCGTATATGACTGTGTGTTAGCTGTTGTATGGTAAATGTATCTCGAGGACCCCAAACTGTAGCTGCTGACGAGAGAGAAAATTTTTTTTGCGCGCGCTGCTTGAGTTTTTGCGCACTACCTGTAGCGCTACTCGAGTTGGGTGCACTGCAATGTGCGTCTGCAGCGGTGGTTTGCGCGCGCTGCTTGAATGTGTAAAATCTTGTGCAGCTTGCACATGTGATGGTTACATGCATTTTAAGGTAAGCGAGCGCGTTACATGATAATGTAGGATGTGAAGTGGTAGAAAAATAATTGTTTAAAACTTTTTTGTTTATTTTTACTCAATGAGTTTATTTAAAATTGAAAAAAATAATTACATGTACAAACTAGACTCGCAAGATGATTTGTTAAACATCTTATTCTTGAAATACAATACATTTTTCACAGCTCTTCATTATCGTCATCGTCATTGTCATCAACATCAACCCATTCCATATTAAAGTAAAACTTTTTCATTCGCCTGACATTATGAAGAGCACACATGGATCTGTAGGCTTCGTTGTGATGAGCACAAGTAGTAACTAATCTTGGGAGTTCAAACGGTGGATAGTCTGTCATATCGGTGACTTTAAAACCAAATCTTTCAAGCCACTTTTTTTTCAGATCTCCAATAACAAGTATCTTCGTAGCATTTTCAAGATTCTCCCGTAAAATATTTCTTATTTCCGTGTACTCAATTTTTCCCGAGTCCCAGCTTAGTCCATGATAGTAAAGTTCAAGGTATAAATTTTGATGTTTATACTTTTGTGGTAATTTTCGCCAAGTAAAGCGTGCTTTAAAAAGAAATACTTGTGCTTCTGCATCGGTAGCACTGAGTGGAAGGATAGCCAATTCTTTGAGCACATAATCATTACCTGGTTTCTTGAAACCCTGCATGTCCACAAAATACTCCATTTTCCACTATTATAATATTTAATTTAATTTTTTTTCATCTTTTCATAACCTTTACTTTTAGGACAAGACCCTTTGTTGGATGAATACTTATTAACAAAGTTTTTCAACCAAGAATCTTTTTTTGTATCACCATTATCATCGTCCTTAGTTGAAAGTTTTTGATACTTAACATTAGTTGTAAAATTGCTTGTACTCGGTTTATGCGACATATTGATTAAATAAGTTGATTTTTCAAACAATTCTACAGTCTTTGTCTTTTGATTTTTCCACAGATTTTGTTTTTTCAATTTTCACATATTTCTTCTGGTTTCTCTTTATAAATTTTTTCCACTCTTCTTGTCGTCGTTTATTTTCAGCTTCTTCTTCACTCCAACTGTTGCTCCGGCCTTTATCCATGATGGCTGAGAATAAACTAATGCTCACAGAGCCCATGAATCGACTTTATATAGCTTTTACATGAGTTTCTTGACATCCCCACTCATTGGACTATACTGAACGATACGATCGTGTAAAATTAAGCAATAAGCTGATGTATTGGCAGGGAAATTGTTATGCGATTCAAATTTTAGCCTCACATCTACTGGAGCATTTTTTAAAGACTTGTTTTGTTTGGAACAATCGAGAACGATTAAAGGTATTCGATTGAGAAAGTGATGTTTGCCTTATGAAGGCGTAAAATTTTTGCCATAATATGAATTTTGAAAAATAGCATACATATTATATAGCAATGCATACTGGTTACGCGTTATATCGAGATTAGGATCACCATATAGATAATATTGTGAATTTAAATAGAGTTTCACATTTCTTTTATTGCAGTGGTCAAACATACTAGCGTTTATATCTTTCTGATTTTTTCGGTTAGTTTGAAAGGCTAAAATAACATAACGTGGCTTTTCAAACTGATAGGATGTCTTAACCGTCCAGAAATGCTTTGATGTGCTAGGTAACAGGGGATACTCATATAATTCCCAAGTTCAAAAACTCATAGATATAAACTTATCTTTTTGCAGATAATTTAATAAACGAATTTTATGAGAATCTGACATCACCACATAGGGCATAAGCCACTCAAGCTTCAATATTACTATTTTAAAGTCTTCCCAAGTTGCTGCGGCCGCAGGATCAGCAGCATTGGCATTAAGAGGAGTTTGTAACACAGCATTCAAATCGTTTCTTGATCTTGTAGGTATAAGCTCATGTTTTACATTAACAACTATCTTACGATAGTCTTCAGCAAAACCTAAAATCATATTCAGTGGAAGTATTATATCAAAGTAGCCGTTCTTATTAGTAAGACTATCATCTTCTTCTCCAACGCCAAGCCAACCAGCATTTATGGTTGATAGCTTCCATGGTTTGTTTATGTCTCTGACTTTCTGCTAGCTGCTTTTTGGCTGATTTAGCGGCATTAATGCTCTTCATAGTTACAGCTATTCCATTGGCTATAGCACCAGTTGCATCAAACCAGCAAACAATGGAATCAAAGGTAAAGCTCCACCAATTTGAGTAGAAAGACGTAAGATGCGTGGAATCGTAACATACTTTTTACCTCCCAATTATTTAACTGCACTACGAGCACCTTTCAAAGCGCTACTAATGACATCTGGAGCACTTTTGCTTTTAGCGTTCATGTCTTGGGAGGCCGCTTTAATAACTGCACTTAAAGCACTACATTATTTTCTTTCTTCCTTTTGTTAATACTCTGTTTTTTCTCCTGCTTCAACCCCATACCAAATTTACTTTTAACCTTCATAGCACCGGTCACCAGGGCCGCTGCTGCTCTTTCACCAATACTTGAATCTAAAGCCTTTACTCTTTGGCAAGCCTTCTCAGCTAAAATTTTATCTGCTTCGTGTCTAGCTTTTAAATCTTGTTGATTTTTTGAGTATGCTATATCATGCTCTTTGCACGCCGCGTCTAGCGGATTTACTCCAGGATCCCCTCTAGCAAGACGCTTAGCAAGCTTAGTACCTGGACCGCAGTACTGATAGCCTGGCAAATGAAGTTCTACTGGTAAAGAATTTATGATTTTATTTACAAGACCATGCCCTCTCTTACGATGCATGACGATAATTAGTCTTCAGAGGTTAGATCATGACTAAGCGTTCGAGAAAATAGATAATATATTTATAGTAGACAAATTTGTTGAAAAGTAAAGAACTCAAACTATATAAGCGTTCTACTTTTTCATTAAAAGATTAGTTGTGACTGATTATTCATACAGTATAGACATGGAGTTCAAAGAGCAATCCATAAAATTACAAGTTGCTAATTTTGACGCTATTGTAAAACAAGAAAAACGTTCAAACCGACATAGTGAACTACTCCCTGACAGTATACGCGCGATATTTTGCGGTCCATCTAATTGTGGTAAAACTAATAGCTTATTAGCTTTAATCGTGCATCCCAACGGAGTTAAGTTTGAAAATGTATACGTGTATTCAAAGTCACTACAACAGCCTAAGTACAAGTTTTTAAAAGAACTATTGGAGCCTATAGAAGGCGTGAAATACTTACCTTTCAGCGAGCACGAAACCGTAGTCTCACCAGATGATGCTTTACCAAATTCTATAATGATTTTTGATGATATAGCTTGTGAAAAACAAGATAATGTAAAGGCTTTTTTCTGCATGGGTAGACACAAAAATGTAGACTGTTTCTATCTTTGCCAGTCATATGCTCAAGTACCAAAGCATCTTGTAAGAGATAATGTCAATTTTCTAGTCTTATTTTATCAAGATGAAGTTAATTTGAAGCATGTGTATGATGATCATGTAAACTCAGACATGCCATACATTCAATTTCAAAATTTATGCTCTAATTGCTGGAATGATGATAAACATCGATTCGTCGTTATAAACAAGGATAGACAAAAAAAATAATGGTCGCTACAGAAAAGGTTTTGATAATTTTGCCGTACATTTAGGACATACCTAGCGTAATCGTTACAGTCTGTTGCAAGACATTAGATCATCATCATTATCATGTATCAACAAGAGAAAGACGTTCTACGCCAGTTAGTGAAGGCGCGAGAGGCGGTTAAAGAAAAGTACAGACTGTTGAAGTTTGGGAAAAATGAGGCCGAAAAAGTACTTAGTGAAACTTTCAAACCAATAACAGATCCTTTAATGGAAATTGTTGCCGAAACAAAAAAACACAAAAATAATAGTTAAAATTCTGTTACTCACAATTATTTTTATAACAAAAACGATGAAGAAAGTAATAAAGTTGATAAAGTGAATCAACAAAAAAAAAAAAAAAAAAAACAGAGAAAAATTCAGTGATCATGATTTAACATTTGAGTCTGCCGTTAGTGAAAGTGATGATGATGATGATGATGATGATGATGATACTTATTTAAATAATACTATTCAACAACAATCTCATGATTCTGTTTAAGTTAGCAAAAATTTATCAAATAATTTTTATTTACAAATACTTGATCAGAATCAGAAAGATTTATTAGATTTAAAGTATGGAGTGCGAAAAGAAAATGAGTTGTACAAACTTGGCGATTCGCGAATAGAATTTGAAAATAATCATATTAAAATACATGATTTTAAGTATTTAATGACTCCAGGATTAATGGAGCTACTCATCAAAAAGCATCATAATGAATCTTTGTTGACGCAGGAGGATTTTGAAAAATACTACATATTATTAAAAATTTTAAATGTTCACAGAAAAGGGTTTAAAAAAACCGGACCTATACGAACCCATAATAGTAGTAAGTTTAATAAAATTATTGCTCCAATGTTCGATCTCACGGTTCGTAAGAAAGGTGGATCGTTGCTACCTCATTATAAAACTGCTCGAATAATGCAACAAGTAGATTATACACTCTTGGATGATCCCAATGAATTAGTAGATCGTTTACGCTTATTAATAGCTGAAAAGCTGAAAAGTCCGCAGGAAATACAATTCATGACAATGAAATTATATCGATCATTGAAGAGCTTCGCGAGGGAGGATATATATATTAACTTATGTGTGTAAATATTTCTTTAGTCTCAAAATGAGTGTCAATGTATTCAGTCGAAAATTGGGTAGGACCGAAATTGGTGGCCAAGGTCCTCCTGGTATTGGATATAAACTTACCGCAGATGGACAGTATGACTTAAATAATAAAAGACTGTGCAATGTTGGAACACCAGAACAGCCTCAAGATGCAGTAAATTATGCTTACTTCGTTGGAGTGGTTAAAAAACTTGAAAAAGAAATAGATAGCTTTAGAATTTTTATATACAACTTACAAAAAAAATTTCCATTTATTCAAGCTAATTCAAAAAACTTAAACCTAGACAACTAATACATGGAGCAAGTTGTTGAGGAACTTCATAAGGCAGCAAGGCGTAATTATCCCCGTCGAAAATTCAACATACGTGGCTTAGACGAGACTTGGCAAGCATACCTTGTAGAGATGCAGCCTTATGCTCGTGAAAACAAAGGTTATCGGTATATGCTTACTGTTATAGATGTTTTCTCCAAGTAGGCATGGGCTGTACCTATTAAGAAAAAAACTGGTGATGAAGTAACTGCAGCAATGCATTTGATATTGAAAAAAGGACGGGTGCCCATAAACATGCAAACTGATCGTGGTAATGAATTTTACAATGCAAACTTTCAAAATCTCATGCAGAAATATAAAATAAATTTATACTCAACGCACAGCAATCTAAAAGCCTCTATATGCGAGCGATTCAATCGTACTTTAAAAGATTTGATGTGGAAAAAATTTAGTTTGCAAGGAAATTATAAATGGCTGAATTTGTTACAAACGTTAATTAAATTTTATAACAATAGAAAACATCGAACAATTGGTTTGAAACCAAAAGATGTTGTAGCTGAAAATGAAATTCAAATTTTGGAGAAAATGAAAATGAAAAGAAAAAGTGAAAATAGCAGTAAGTCTAAGCCTAAATTAAAAATTGGTGATAAAGTACGAGTGAGCAAAACCAAGCAAGCATTTGAAAAAGGGTATACGCCAAATTGGTCGACGGAAATATTTACAATCACACGAGTAGCAGCAACAAATCCAACAACGTATTATCTCAAAGATTACCAAGATCAACCTATTTCTAGAGGTTTCTACGAGCAGGAGCTGCAGAAAACAAAACATCCCGATGTTCACCTCGTAGAAAAGGTTCTTCGAAAACGTGGAAATCAAGTTTTTGTAAAATGGTTGGGATTTGACTCCAGTCATAACAGTTGGATTGATAAAAATAAATTATGAAAAATATCCAAGTAGAGAGAATTTTTTTCTTTTTTAATGTTATAAGAAGATGTGTACTTTAAATAAATAAACACTTAATTGTAAAATCTATGGTTACTTATTTTTCATAATATTTACAAATTTATGCATACGAAAATATAATATGAGCGCCATTATACATTACGAACAATTTAAACTTATTCTTTGCTTCTAATAACTCATTAAAAAACTCTTCATTTTCCAACAAAGCAGTACATATCTTGTTGGGTAGGAACATTTGAAATTCGTCCGCCAGCTCAGCGACTATCTTCAATCCATACTTAGTTTTCACTTTTTTAAGCTTAGTCACCGTGTTATTTTTATCTGGAACCATATCAGTAACTTTCCTCGTTGGAAGAAAATTATTGCTGGCCACCTTATTCAATGCTGCGAGATCCATCTGTAACATATTTATGAAAAAGAAAAAATGATTAGCTTAGAGAATTATGCAAGTATTTTTTTTCATGAGCACGTCTGTTTACTAACCTTGGATATATCGTGGTTTTTTACACAAGGATTCGCTTGAAGATGATGGTGATGTCAGCTTCCATTTACTAAGTTCAATCCTATTTGAACCTCTGCTTGCGGGTAGAATAAGCTCGTCTGGTTTGGACAGGTCCTTATAATGAGCTATCCCCTCTACAATTGTTGGCTAAACTATGACTTCTTCTATCTGATTGGATCCCTCCTCTAGCAGTCCTTTCCTCTCATTGGTTGCTTCCACCTCCAATATGCTAAAATGACCCCACGGTAGGGTATCTGTAACACCGGGCTGTAAATATCGTTTGTCATCATGCGCACTTAACGCGATTTTTGTTTCTCTCTTCGTTAAAAGTTGATGATGACACGATCTAATATTTTTTTTATTTTTTTGCTGACACGTCATACTAGTGTTTTCACACAAGCATGTAATATAATCATCAAAAGTTATCGTAGCTTTCACAACAGAATTTTTAACGCCTTTGGCTTTTTTCACTGGATTTTGATCTTGCATCTTCACACTATACATTTTGCTCCTTAATCCTACAAATTCCAACATGACTTTTCCATTACATTTATCCTTCATTAAGCCAACAATTTGTTTATTAACGGGTGGTATATTAAATTTATTGTCTGAATGATAGTCCGAAGTATCGAATTCCCCAATATTTTCGTGCATAATATTATAAATATTTTAGTTAGTTATTCCATACACAAGACTATCAGTGTCTGTGTACAAGAGTTTACACTCATCATTCATTTTACTTCTCATAAAATCATAATGAAATTTATATACAAGTGTCTTGGAGAGATGCAACACACTTAATCCCACATATATCGGTTTTTTAATACATATATCAGTGCGCAACAATTGGATAGCTACAAGCCCTTCGTCAAATATGTCACAACTATGAAAATTCGGTCGTGCAATGTAAGCCTCAGCACCATATCTACCATTCCACTTATTCACAAGTTTAACATCAATGCGTTTTCGTTCGTTTTCCATTGTTTTTCCATACACAGCATTGTTGAATAACTTAAATAGCATCTTCTCAAACTCATTTTTAGCATTCCTACGCTTTTCACTGTTTAAATCTACGTATTTTTTCAACCATAAACTTTGATTAAACTGTATTGTTCTATGGATTCTTGTTATACGGAGCCCATGACTTACAGCTTGCTTAAGTGCACGATAATGAATCACATAACGTTTTTTATCATACAGCGTAGTCATTAATTTTTTTTGTTTGGAACCTGGAGGTGACATATGTTCAGCACAGAATGGTAAGTCCTTATGAGTATTGTGAAGAGTTTTCGGATATTTAAGATCAACTTCGAGGATAAAGCCGATGTCAGCATCATCTGCCACATTTAAAATACCTAATGGGTTAACATTTTCGACCCATTTAAAACTTGCGAAAGGTAATGGTTGAGTCATGGCCCATCCATATAAATTATTAACATCATAAAACATTAAATATTTTTCATCCCTATTCGCTTGGTAGCCTTCCTTTATATAGGGGTTATTAGCTTTGGCATATCGATTACAGCATTGGCTTATTCCACCTCGTATACCTCGCTCTATAAATAAAACTTTGTCTATGTCCGTCAACAATTCTAGTTTAACCTATATAATTAAAATTATATGATAATTTAACAAATAATTTCAAATGTTACTATTAAAAATAAACTTATAATGATGATGAAATACGTCATGACTAACAAAAAGTATTGATTACTAACCTTTGTATATTTTAGCATAGCGTCCCAAGTTAAGCCAGGTGTTGTGTAGTAATGCGCCGGATCTAATTGATACGTCTCAATACAATTACTACGAAAATTTTCGAATATTTCAGCAAGAAGCAGCACGTCAGTCTTTAAATATAAATCAGAGTACTGCCCGAGAGTATGAATGTTGAAAGTATTCCAGATATTTTTAGCATGTTCATACTCTTCGTCAGATATGTGTGTTCCGTATAAGCTGCTGTAAAAGTCTTGTTTTGATGGAAGTTCATTTTCTTTTAGCTTTTCAAGAGAAGAAGTATAATCATACGGGTATACTCCTTTTCTTTTCAATAAGTTTATCTGCGCTATTGTATACTGATCATCTTTAGAAAATACTTTTTCTAGTATTTTTAATTCGTCTAAATATGATGACAATTTGTCAAGAGACGAGGCCATAAATTTGAAGGAATCAATAAACCGAAGATTAATATCAGTACCCTCTACGTATTTTGTAAACGAAATATATTTTTCTTTTGTCTGCGGTAAAAGCTGAACCCTTCCGGGAAAACACTTGGCTAGTTCTTTTATAAATAAATGTGAATCGTAGCCACTTAAGTTATGAAAACTTACTGGTATAATTCTTGAGTCTTGATAACTAATCTTACACTTGTTGTGAGCGGGGCCGCGATATCTGAAAACAAAAAAATCATATATGACCAGCTAAAAATTATTATTATCATAATAAATTACACTTACTTTCCAGTAAAATGACAATGATCTCGAACTTTTATATCATCCAAATTAAAGGATTGTTTACATATATGACACGAAGATGCTTTGTCATACTTGTTTATTTATGTTAACAACTAAATTTAAAATCGAGCGCAGAGACCAGCCAGATTCTTTATCTTGAAAGTCGTCTAAATTTTTTTCTATAGGTTGGTGCACATTCACTTCAAACCACTCATTTAAATCAGTAGTCTGGTAAATAGCCTGTGACTTTGTATTAAAATATTTTAAATCACTATCCTCAACATTATCTTTGATTATAACATATTCAGCTGCTAAAACTGTATTTACTTTCAATGCTTGATGATTCTTGAGAGACTGTTGAATTCGCAGAATAAATTTTTGTTTAGCATCTTTGAGGAATTTTTTTACATCTAAATGCTTTAAATTCACAATTACAGCCGACGTAATACGATTTTCAAAGGCCGTATTTACATCATCTAGATGAACAGATTCAACGTTCTTAACATTTGGAACTACAACTGCAGTATTTACATCATCTAGATTTGCAGATTCAACGTTCACAACATTTGGAAGTACAGCTGTTGCTGCTGCTGTGGCTATGCCTTGACCCAAAAGGACTTTTTGATTACTCGCTGGTACAAAAAATTCTGGTTCATTTTTAAAAGCATTGACTGCCGCTGCCACTTCTTTCTCACTGTCTGATATAAATATTTCAGATTCATTCTTCAATATTTTTTTTACCTCTTCTACTTCCAAACGATCGTATAGTAACTGTATAATACTTTTTAGTAAAACCACTACAGATTGTAGTTTTTGTTTTTCTGGTGTTGTCAAATTATTATTATTTTGAGTAAAAATATTAGTATCTTTAAGAATTGTAAGGCTAACATTTAATAGTCTTTGAATTTGACATGTGTCAACTTCACTATTGATCATTTGTTGATATGATTGCCAAATGCAATGAGCCACATCTTTAAAATATTGAATAGAAGCCATTGCATTAAAACTTGCACGAGGAAGTTTACTAGTGTCACGTTCGCGTAGAAGTGAGCTGCATAAGCTAACACATTCCCTAAAATCCCTACGAAAAAAATGGTGGGAGAAGGAGACACTTTTTATTGGTAAGTGACGAGAAGAAGGGGGGGGGTGAGTATGGTGGTGTGGATATATTGGAAGTCTTTAGCGGTGGAATTCAGTCATTTAACTGTGCTTAAATAAGCAACATCGGTTTCCTTTTTATCAAAATGAAGTTCATTGTAGACTGTCAAGGCTTCCAGAGCTTTGGAAATATTTTTATTTTTAAGGAGATTTCTGTCATTGAGTTAAAGAAAGACGCCATACCCGTTGTTATAGTGCTCAAGCCACCTTATCCATTAGAATGTTTATCAAAAAAAGATCAAGGTCTGAATAAATGGTTGGAGGCTAATTTTCATGGCATAAGCTGGAATTTTGGCAACATTTCTTACAAGGGAGGACTTGGAAATTTTCAACGCATGCTGGTTGATGTTGAAGAGGTTTACGTCAAGGGTCGTGAAAAGAAAAATTGGCTACAAAGAATATTATCATGCAAGTATGTATTTGAAATTACAAATAAATAAAAAATGCATTGAGTATTATTTTAAATTTCTCCTTTTTAAAATTTTAGGGTTACTAACATTGAAGAGTATGGGTGTCCAGCTCTTTCAACTCTTACACGTGACTACATACCATGTAAACATCATAGCTTTCACATCGATCCAAAGTGTGCGGTGAAGAATGTTGTAGCAATAAAAGACTGGATCCAGAAAAATTCAGAGTATGAAATTTTTAGCGTTACATATAAAACTATCCATTCATACAAAAGATAAAAAAACAATTTTATTTATAATAATTGTACGGACTTGAAAATTAAAAAATGGAACTTCCAACTCCAATCATTGATTTGGTACAGTCGCCAGCAGCACTTAACCGTCCACCGATTCCAGTGATAGAATTATCACCTTCACCCCTAATGATAGATGTGGACGCAGACTCGTCACCCGAAGTGATCTGCGAAGTAACATGGGTAAAAAAGAGAAAAAGGATGACTGAAGTGTTCGACCATTCTCAGAAAAAAGTATGTCGTACGCATGACTTTGATGAACATTGAAATTTTGAATATTTTATTGTAGTATAGTAAGTTTATTAAAAAAATTTCTTTTTTACTTTTAATATATGTAATTTTATAATATCTAAGTGCTTATATCTTTTTTGTATTTTTAATTTTATTTAATATAAATTATAAAGATAATGATAATGTGTTGAGCCTTATTTTCCTTGTAACACCTAAACGTTATTTTCTTAAAATTCCAAAACATAAATTACGTTCAAAACATTTGTTGGATGCCTGTAAGATTAAAATAATGAAATTAAGAGGTCAAGCATGCGCATATAGAAAAAATATAGCAAATTTTTTTATTATTCATTCTCCTCGTTCAAATTCCACATCATCTCATGTTTCATTTGGCAGCAGCACCAACTTCTACGCGATAAAGTCGTATGCGGTGGGAAAAGCTATCGCAACTTAAAAGCATGCAGGTACGTAAAGTAAAAGAGAGAGCCTATTTTCCGAGCATCGCAGAATCTCTCAGCAGCGCAGAACAGGCACGAGAGATATCGTCGGTTCTCCTAGTGTAATCTCTCAGCAGAACAGGCAAGTATGGTAAAAGAGCGAGAGAGCACCCGTTACTCATACTTTTTCTCTCTCGTCAGAAGCTACAGTTTGGGGTCCTCAGGAATACTTTCACAATCTAACAGCTAACACACAGTCACATACGCTAAGAGCAAGAGAAAGCACCCGTTCCTCATACTTTTTCTCTCTCGTCAGCAGCTACAGTTTGGGGTCCTCGAGATACATTTATCATATAACAGCTAACACACAGTCCTATACGCTAAGAGCAAGATTTATGGTTCTCCATATTTCATGCAGCAGCTACACTTCGGGAGCAAATCGTCGGGGAACAGAGCAGTTTAGGGGTACTCGGAGCTCGTCAGACCGTTCGAGCATAGTTGCCGCAGCTCGGGGCTAATCGAGCATAGTTGCCGCAGCTCGGGGCAGCTCGAGCCACAGCTCAGGCATACTCGCCGCAGGCAAAGAGGGGGCTAGTGTGCTACAAACGCTAGGCGGTTGTAGCACAGCTGGGCGAGAACCGCCACTGTTTATCTACTCTTGTGTTATTAAAATTATGTTAAATAAATAAAGGGACCAGTGAGTGCTACAAGTTGTGTGGGGATTGCCGCTTGTGTTTTTCATTTAATTTAATTAATAAACAAAGTGGCAAAAAACGGTCCAGGTTGTGTGGGAATTGGCGCTTGTGTTATTCAATTTATGTAAACTAAATAAAGGACCAGTATGTGCTCTGGGTTGTGTGGGGATTGGCGCTTGTGTCATTTAATTTACTCAATTAATAACTAAAGTGGCCAGTAAACGGTCCAGTATGTGTGGGGATTATTTATCAATCCGGTTATCAATCCGGTCTTTGTGGATATTGCCGCTTGTGTTAGTTAATTTATGTTTAATTAATAAAAGACCCGGAAAGCACTCTGGGTTATGTAGAAATTTGCGCTTGTGTTATTAATTTATTTAATTAATAACCAAAGTGGCCAATAAATGGTCCTGGTTGTGTGGGGATAGGCGCTTGTGTTATTGAATTTATTTATGTGATAAACAAAGTGGCCCGTAAACGTTCTAGTATGTGTGGGGATTAGGGCTTGTGTTATTTAATTNGCGCTTGTGATATTTATTGTATGTAATTTATAAACAAAGTGGCCAGTAAACAGTCCAAGTTGTGTAGAGATTGGCGATTTCGTTATTTTATTCATGTTGAATAAGTAAAGGAACTAGTAAGCGCTCTAGGTTCCGTGGAAATTGGTGCTCGTATTATTTAATTTATGTTAAACGAATAAAGGGACGATCAAGTGCTCTGAGTTGTGTAGTTATTGGCAACCTTGACCGTTTACTGGCCACTTTGTTTATTAATTTAATAAATGTAATAGCACAAGTGCCAATATCTACACAATCCAAAGCACTTACTGTTTACTTATTTAACATAAATTTAATAATACAAGTGCCAATCTTCACACAACCCAGAGCACTTACTGGTCCCTTTACTTATTTAACATAATTTAAATATCACTATCGCCAATCTCCACACCACCCAAAACGTTTACTGGCCACTTTGATTATAAAATAAATACATTAAATAACACAAGCGCCAATCTGCAAACAACTTTAACCATTTACTAGCCACTTTGTTTATAATTAATTAAATTAATATCACAAGCGCCAATCCTTACACAACCCAGAGCGTTTACTGGTCCCTTTATTAATTTAACAAAAATTAACTCACACAAGTGCCAATATCCACACAACCCAGAGCGTTTACTGGCCATTTTGCTTATTAATTTAATAAATTAACTTTAACAAGCGCCAATCCGCACACAATTAAAAGCGCTAGCAGGTCCCTTTACTTATTGAACATAAATTAAATAACACAAGCACCAATCTTCACACAACCCGACGCAATTACTGATACATTTATTTATCTAAAACAAATTAAATAATTTAAGCGCCAATCCCCACTAAACTCAGTGCGCTCACTGGTCCCTTTATTTATTTAACATAAATTAAATAACACAAGCGCCAATTTTGACACAACTAAGTGGGCTTACTGGTTCCTTTATTTATTTTAAATAAATGAATAGTTGTAAGTGCTCTGGGTTGTGTGGGGATTGGCGCTTGTGTCATTTAATTTTTTATAAATAAATAAAGGGACCAGTAAGTGCACCAGGTTGTGTGGGGATTGGCGCTTGTGTTATTAATTTTATTTTAAATAAAAGGACCAGTATGTGCTCTGGGTTGTGTGGGGATTGGCGCTTGTGTCATTTAATTTACTTAATTAATAACTAAAGTGGCCAGTAAACGGTCCAGTATGTGTGGGGATTATTTATCAATCCGGTTATCAATCCGGTCTTTGTGGATATTGCCGCTTGTGTTAGTTAATTTATGTTTAATTAATAAAAGACCCGGAAAGCACTCTGGGTTATGTAGAAATTTGCGCTTGTGTTATTAATTTATTTAATTAATAACCAAAGTGGCCAATAAATGGTCCTGGTTGTGTGGGGATAGGCGCTTGTGTTATTGAATTTATTTATGTGATAAACAAAGTGGCCCGTAAACGTTCTAGTATGTGTGGGGATTAGGGCTTGTGTTATTTAATTCATTTTAAATAAATAAATAGACCAGTAAATGCTCCGGGTTGTGTGGAAATTGGTGCTTGTATCATTTTATTTATTTTAAATAAATGAAAGGACTGGTCCGTGTACTGGTCCCTTTATTAATTTAACAGAAATTTACTAACACAAGTGCCAATATCCACATAACTCAGAGCGCTTACTGGTCTCTTTATTTATTTAACATAAATTTAATAATACAAGTGCCAATCTTCACACAACCCAGAGCACTTACTGGTCCCTTTACTTATTTAACATAATTTAAATATCACTATCGCCAATCTCCACACCACCCAAAACGTTTACTGGCCACTTTGATTATAAAATAAATACATTAAATAACACAAGCGCCAAT
>NW_019379611.1:186230-247824 GCF_000648655.2 Copidosoma floridanum | reverse complement strand
TAAGAAATATTATACATGTTTAACAAGGTACTTAGTATTATCATAGTTTTTGTTATTAAAATTATATAGGTTTAGAATGATGTTTTATAACTTGACTTTTTTATCTTGATCTCATAACTTTGTAAACCTTTAATTTTATTAAGTAAATTCTTTTTTACGGGGATCAAATTTACACCAGTTTTGATCTGCAACGCTATACATTATATATCATACTATAATTTACATGCACATAAATATAATACAGAACATTTTGCATTCATACGTAGAATGATCATAATTATTATTTAGGCAAATTAAGTGTGGTAATAAAAAATTGAAGACGTTCAAAAGGAGCTAGGCTTTTTTTGACATTTTAGTGGGCTTACCTACTACGTTGATGCATATGGTAATAGATTCAGCTGATCTGTAACACATGGTAACTGTTTCCTACAGCACCAACCCACATGGTATCGACAGTTTCTGCTTCGGTACACTACCTCCAACGCTAACACGACCTGCCTTATGGGGTACCGAACTAAATTTGTGTGCCTCAAAAGTTGGAAACACGAAAAGGCCTGCCCTGGCCTTCTATACTTAAAGAGATATATTCTTTATTCTCTGCTTACGAGAATTTATTCAAGAATTTTAAGTTTCAAACGAAGCCACTGAGACTAACAAAGGCATAAATTCAAAAAAGCGGCATCACAACACTTGCAGCGATTGGCAGCCGTAATAAGATATTAATTATGCACTCCATTCAAGAGACAGTGATTTAGATGCAAGGTTTTTTCATCTCTCATGTACAAAGATTGTTTTTTCAATTTCCAAGTATAATGATTTTAAAAAAGCATAAGCATTTTTTTGTCTATCTAATCTGTGCACTTCTATTACTTGCTCCACTGTCATCATAAATAATATTAAGAACCACAACTTGTATCAAAAAGCATGAGTATTGAGTATATTATTTATTAAATAGTCATGGTTCTTGATACTAAAATGTTTTCATCAATATTATTTTCTCTATCTGTCAAAAGTATGAAATACTCACGTTAATTTAATTTTTAAGAGTTTAAAATATGTTAACATTCGTACGCATGCGCACAGTATCAAAAAGAAAGCACTGCATTTAAAGGCAGTAGAAAAATAAACCTGCCATTGAAAGAAGAACCTGCTAGAAAATCTTTTCACGAAAGCGTATATTAGAATTGGATTAGAACTTTTTTCATCTATAAACATTTTTATGTCTACACGCATTTTCTTTAATTTCTATCAAGTCCTAATGTCTATATAATTTACAATTTAATTTTTTTTTTTTAGAAGAACATGTTGTATTCATTTGTTTTACATATATACATATATAAATAATTATGTTATGTCTTTAAAAAAATAAAAAGAATCAATTAGAAAACGCACCGTTTTAGAGTAACAAGTGTACCAGTCAGTTTCTTACAACGTTTGAGTGCTAATTCTAACCTTTCTGGCTCATCGTTTAAGAACTTTTCATCTTTTATCACTTTCTGCATTCGAGAGCTAAGAATACTTCTTATTTGATCTTGAAGAACAGGGAACCGAACTTTTAAGTCTGCTACTGTCTTACTGAAAAATTTTAAATGTATCGATTAATATAAAAGTGCTTGATCTTTATTCACGATTCTTCTTATAGTTTTTACACTACCTTGCTTTATTTAAGATTAAGGCCATGCTCTCAACATCCGTCATATTTACTCTTGTTTTGCGATTAATAACGTCTCCCCGTAGCTGTTCTACAGTATTTTCTAGGCCACTATATAGAAAAACAATAAAATAGGATAGTTTTTTAACATGAAAGTAAAAAACACTCTTACCTTAGATCTTTCTCAAGCCCTATTATCTGTTGTTTGTACACATTTTCGGATTGATTCAACGTTGTTTCTTCTACATTACATGATGTCCATGTTTTATCAACGTTTGATAATAAAATCAATCTAAAATTCAGAAAAAACTTTCAACTAACAATACTCTTTTTTTACTTTTATTTTACAACTTAAACGGTAATTACATTAAATTAGACAGTTTTTTGAAAAGTTTTAAAAAGCAATCAATTTTTATTTATAACTTCACAATATTTTTGAAAACATATTATTTTTATAAATATTGTAAGAGCGTTAATTTAAACAATTCTTCTGCTCTAAAGACAACTCTTCTTTAACCAAAAAATAATACTTAATATAAAAAATGGGATGGCATAGATTTAGTTGAATATCGTTTATTTTATGTCATAAAACAAAAAAAGCCTTGAATAAGGCTGCTTAACTTACATAAAATAATGTGCACAATGTCATTTTATCAGCAGAGTGGCTCTTTGATACAGAGTGTTATAATACGTTTTTTTTTAGATTCCTTAAACATTGGCATTGATTACGTACTTATACTAATTGTAAGTGCTATATCCATACTAAGATCATATTTATTTTTAAAAATAAGAGTTTTGTCTAATTACAACTTCTTAAGACTTATAAAAGACTCTGCATTCAGACGAAAAGTTAATTTTTTGGAAGAAGAATAATAAATTCAAAACCATTCGTACATTGCTTGGCAAATACAACAGTGACTCGTGTAGATGTAAGTCAATATTCTAAAGTGAGTTTGAAAAATAACATCTTATGAAATCTAATTGTTTTAAAATTGTTTTCCAAGTTTCCTTGGGATATAAGGTCGTTACATCTTAGACTTTACTGCAAGCAGTAAGATTGTCACAATTTATGTGCATTGTATTACTAACTCAATTCCTGCTAAAGCATTTAAATTATAGATCGCAGGTAAAATCGTTATTTATTACTCGATACTTGTAGTTAAACGTAAGCATATGAGTATAAATAATGCTCTTTAATGCAAAAATTCAGTTAATAGATTATTGATACGTGTCCCTTTACTTTAGACACAGTGCGTCAGGTTGTGTAGTATTTGCTGCTTGTGTTATATTAATAATGTTATTTATTAAAAAAAATTATAAATAACCCCGGGTTGTGTGGTGACTGGAGCTTGTGTTATTTTACTCATTTTTTTAATTAAAAAAGTTTTTGGATGTTTGACGTTTACCTAGAATAGTTTGTGTCCATGTTGTGCTGCGAAAAGTGGCAAGGATGTATGTGTGCGTATGGTCGTCACTCAATGTAGCGGGTGCATGAATTTTCCGTGGATCGAAATATTGCCAGCAGATAAGAAAAAAAGCAGATGAGAGTTTGCTGCCTCCTTTCGTTCGACGCTGTTGATCGTCATCCAAGACAAGCCGTTGCCTGCAACGAGAAGCATAAGAGCTGCGCACAAGCACATTGAAGAAAATTGCATTGTCGTATGTACATAGTTAAAGGTGAGAAAAAAAGCCGAAAGCCAATGAAAAACAGGTTTTTTAACCTTTATTTTTGTTAATTTAAATTAAAAAGGCGAGTGGCCAAGCACGTTATTTTATGGTTTCTTTATAAAGTGTTACAGTCAATTCATTTAAGTTTCTGATTTTTTTTTTGAATATCCCTCTACGCAACTAAAGTTCTACGTCGTTCCTCCATATCGGTCACTGATTAATAGATTAGCGAAGATGTGAAAATTCATGGTAGCAGAGCACGGTTTCGTAGAGGGAAAAGAGAATCATCGTAATGAGGCTGCATTAGGTCCGTGTAAACGATGGAGAACTTTTTTGTTCATTTGCTGTTTCGTCGGAAGAAGTCATCTTGTCAATCTACAGCTTCCACGATATTAACATCAAGCGCAGTTTTACAACAAAGATGATAGGTGAGACCGAGCAGTCATTATCGACATCACCGTTAACTCTACAGCGTGTTAACATTTTAACGCCAGAGAACTTGTCGACGTGAGGCTTCTACGTACCCAAGGTAAAAGGTCAACTATTATTGTGAACTCATGGGAGTTCGTACGCTATATTCAATAGCTAAGTGTATCTGCGTGCTCAGCCAAAGCTTATGCATTTGTTTTCATTTCGATAAAATTTGCAATATCCATATCGTTGTACTCTATCGCTTTCGTTATCACGGCATACGTTTAATTTAAAAGAATTGCGTCCTGTCTTGACTTTATTTTTCGACTTGCAAATTTGACTCTGGCATTATACTTGCGCTGTCCATATCGTTGTATTTCGAGCACGTTTATTTAACATTCGTTAAACTTGATATAGTTGTTCTCACGTCGATTCTTTTGCATTTCTGAAATTAAAAAATATTATTGAATAGCACAATGGCTGAATAAAAAATGACTTAGCAACTCAAGCAGGTGAATTTAATTTTTATTTTTTCGCGCAACACATTCGAATGGGTTAGTACTGCTAAACAACCAAATAAAAATTTTGAGTCTCGAGTTAGATTATTGGAGCAATATTGTTCGACGTTTGTTGTAGAACATTATGTTATACAAGATCACGAATCACTTTTTGAAAAGCAGGAATATTGTAAAAAGGACGCTTATTCGTGCGTGGAGTCTGCATATGAAGAGGCACGTGCTATAGAGGCAATGATCCTATAGAGGCAAAAATTTAACTGCTTAAGACTATCACATTGATTCTAACAAGTAACCCTACGGGACTTTTGAGCAATATGGTAAATTTTGCATAGCCAGCATTCTTGCTTTCCACATATTCTGGTCTTCAAGAGGATTGGGAGAGTTTTAAGCAGCACTTCGAGGCTGCTACGAGGGTTCAGTCACGTATTTCAGGTGTTGCGAAATTACAGCACTTGTTGGATTCAGTGCAAGGTGCTAATGCCCAAAGACTAAAGGGTCTGGTAGTCCTCGAGGCCAATTATCATGTCACGTGGAAACGCTTTCTAAGGTGTTATGATAATCAGCAACTTTATCTTGCTACTTATTTGGAGAATATGATTCAGTTGCCTTAAGTTCGTGCTCGCAATGTTGATGATCTTCCAAGGGTAGCTAATTGTGCTGAGAAAACTGTGCAGGTTCTCATTGATTTAGACTGGCCCATTGATCAGTGTGACCATTTTGCAGTTCATTGTCAAAGTGTCACAGGAAAACCGAGAAGAATTTTCTAACTACAAAGAATTAATTTTTGGAGCGTGGAATTCGATCCATAGACCAGTTGCAGTCAAAGTCTCAAATTGAATCGCGCTCCTGAAATCAGACAGGTGCAACTTCTACAGGGAAACCACACACTAGGGCTATGATCGTTCATAAAGGTCGTAAACATTCTAATGTATTATGATATTGTGAAAACAGTCATAATTTGTACATGTGTAACAAGTTTTTAGCATTAGAATTACCATTGTGGTTTAAGTTTTGTAAGAAAGAACAGCTTTGGTCAAATTGCCAAGATAAGAGTCACTGCATTACCTACTGTCTTTCGAAGCAGAGTTGCAATTATTGCAGCAAACGTCAACATTTTTTATTGCACATGCAAGAATCAGCGGGTTCGGGACAAGCTTCTTTGAAAACTGCGGCCCATTAGGCTCAGACAATTCCATCGAGCTCGGCATTTGGTGGAGAGACAGTTTATTCAGATGGATCTGCCCTTGCTTTTGCTTCGTCCATTGGTAGTCGGGTGCTGTTGGCCACTGCAAGTATTACCAATCGTATTAAGCATGGTAAGTTGCGAATAATTCGAACACTCTTTGATCCTACTGTTGAACGGTCGTTTTTATCCGATCGCATTATTTCATGTTTGTTGCTCCCTTATCGTAGAGTTTATTTATCAATCTCTAGAGTAGGCTCAGCAGCTTGCACACAGGCTTCAAAGGAAGTTATTGCAGTATTGGCTTCTGAATGATGGTTTGTTGAATTAAGTGAGTTATCTTGCTTGTTCTCCTCAAGAATAGTCGAGTTTCCGAATAGTCAAAATTTAAGTGATCTGTATTTGGCAGATGAAAGGTATTCGTTGCCTGGTTTTATCGATGCGATTCTGGATGCTTCATGCTGATACTCTCCGAGAAGGGCTCTGACGTGGGCCTCCAGATTCTCCTGTAGCTTAGCTCACTGCCTCCAGGTGGGCTCTGAGTGGATTGGTTCCGGGTTTTGCTGAGCAGTCATTGTCTGCTCAAGCTTGTGACATTCAAGTCGTTGATGGATTGGAATTTTTGATTTTTAAGTTCTGGAAGATTGAGGAGAATCCTTGCAGGCCAATATTCCAATATTGTCTACTGACGATAAATATTGCAAAAACTACTTTAGGGAGACTCTTGCTCGTGATAATTCGAGTCATTTTGTTGTTTGTTTACTTTTTCATCCTCGCGATTCATTATGTAACTCCAAGGAAATCAATTTCGCATGTTTGATGCGGTCAGAAAAGCGTAGGTCAAAACCTAAAGAATTTGAGGCTCCCAATGCCAAGTTTATTATTCTGTATAAGAAATGGGGTCACCTAATGACGACTCCTTCACCAGAGTTTGGTCTAGCTCAATGTTATCTGCCTCATCATGCAGTTTTAAGTGATGTACCTACTCACAAGATTAAAATTGTTCTCAACGCTTCCCAGAAGTATCCCGATATTCGTTCACTTAATGATCTTTTTCACTCAGGACCAAAATTGCAGGTCAATATTTCTGCTTTTGAGAATTCGTTGCATTTTTGTCGATATGTATTTGTAACAGACATCGTTAAGATGTTCTGTCAGATGCTTACACATCGTAAAGATAGTAAGTGGCAACACATCCTCTGGAGCTTAGTCACTCTGCAACCGGTTCGGGACCTCTAGTTGCTGATAGTCACGTACGGCACTGCTCCTACACCATTTCTGGCAATTCGCACCAATTAGCCAAGGAGGGTGAGTCTTCTGACCTCTAGGCAGCCACTATACTTCGTTTGCAGGTTTCTGTTGACGATATATTCTGTGGCGCTGATACTTTTACACAGGCTGTGAGTCGTCGCACTGAGTTGATCGAGTTATTAGCTAGTGCCGGAATGGAGTTGAGCAAGTGAGCCTCTAATACAAAGGAGTTACTAAATGGTTTAGAGGGGGTCCATGAGGCTGAGGTTTTGGTTGAGTAAGAGGAAAGGGTAGTTATATTAGGATTGAAGTTAAATCCTTACGCAAAGGACCTTTTCTTTGTGTTAAAGCTTCCTGAATCATCGATACACGTGACTAAGAGAGTCTTTTTGTCAAAATTGGCTCGGTTACATTACCCTCTTGGATTTGAAGCTTCTGTGATCATCATTCCAAAGATTCTTATACAGGACTTAAGGTTGGAAAAGCTAGATTACGATGAGGAGCTTACTTGTGAGGTTAAGTCTCGCTGGTCGAGTTTTCATTATTCGCTAACATTGTTGGGCAAGATTTAGATTGCCTGTTCACTGGGAGTTTTGGTGTCTGACAATTAAAGTCTCCATGTCTTTTGCGATGCGTTGCAAAGAGCATATTAAGCAGTAAGATATTATGTAAATTCTAATGGTTAATCAAGTTTTATTATGGTAAAGTTTAGGGTGGCTTCAGTCAGGACACAGTCTCTCCCTCGACTTAAATTATACAGAGCCCTTCATCTCAAGCTAATTGTTATGTTCATTATTTGGCATTTGGAGGGTCAGTCTTTAGGGATAAGCTTTTGGTCAGATTCTCGAGTGGTTCTTGACTGGCTCAGGGAACACGCTTCACGTTGGCCGGTTCTTGTGGTAAATAGAGTAAGTAAGATTTTGACTGCTTTTTCATTGGTTGCTTGGAGTCATGTGTCATCTGCAGAGAATCCTGCTGAACTTGCCACACGGGGAGTCATTTCTTCTCAGTTAGCTTCTTCCAAGCTTTGGTGGCATGGTCCTTCGTGGTTGCTGAGTGGCGCTCTTCATTCTATAGATACTGAGTCATTGGGTGACATGCTGGATGATGGTGCAGTGACAGCCATGGGTATGGCTGCCAATGCGGTCAAGTGTAAGTAGAATTATTTATTAGATGTGTTGACACGTTATTCTGATTATTCAAGGATGGTCAGAATTGTTGTCTTATCATTTTGTTAGTGTGAAAGGGTTAGTGTCCAAGGAAAAAGCGGTGATTCTTCAAGGATGGCATTGTCTTGGTGGGCAGCTTAAACAGCACTTTTTCATATGATTAAGCGTCACCATTTTTCTTAGAAAATGGACTGCCTATTAAAGAATCGTGACAATCCGTCCAACTCGTGCTTGTAACGTTTATCGCCATTTTCGGATAAGAATGGATTAATGAGAGTGGTTGGTTGTTTATGTAAAACTCGTGTTATTTTGCCAGGTAGAGAGATCCTTTTTCGTAGAATGGTTGAAAATTGTCATCTTATTACTATGCACGGTGTTGTTTCTTTTATGAGAAGCTATCGATTTTGTTAGATAGTTCTTGGGCTGAGATTGATGCAAGGTGTTTATCGTTACTGCGTTGTCTGTGCCTGTCATGCAGCTCGTTCTGTAAAACAAAGAATGGCACCACTGCCTGCTGTTCGAGTGCAGATAATGAGACTTTTTGCTATGGTGGGCATTGACTTTTCTGGCTCGTTTTCGGTAAGATTTTCGGAAGCTAGAGGAGTTAAGTCTGTAAAGGGTTATGTAGCAATTTTTGTTCGTTTATTTTATAAGGCTGTGCACATTAAGTTTGTATTTGACTTGTTCACTCTAGCCTTCTTGGTGGCGTTTCATAGATGTGCTTTACGGAGGGGTGTTTCTCAGAAAATATATTCTGATATTGGCACTACCTTTTAGGGTGTTGCCCGGGAGATTACTCCTCGTTTTCAACAAGGTTACGATGAAATGGAGGCAGCCATATCGCTGTTGTCAGAGCAGGGTATTGAGTGAGAGTTAATTTCTTCCCGAGTATCACACTTTGGGGATATGTGAAAAGCGGCCGTAAAAAGCTTTAAGTTTCATTTTGGCCGTGGTATTGGGGAGAGAACGTTTACATTTGAAGAATTGTCTACCTTGTTTGCGGAGATCAAGGCATGCCTTAACTCTCGTCCTTTCTGCCCCATGAGTTCTGTTACTGATGACAGTGCCGCTTTTTCCCCCGGTAATTCTTTAAGCGGTTTTGCTACTTTCCTAATTTTAGAGCCTGGTTCCGAGGTTGCCACTGATTTAAACCTGTACTAACGATGGAATCTTATCGCTAAGATGCGACGATCATTTGGGGTACGTTGGTGTAAGGAGGTTTTTTATCAACTTCAGCATAGTAATAAGTGGCTTAAAGAGGTTGACAATACAAAGGTGGGTGATTTGGTAGAAATTCAAGAGGAGCAGTCTCCTGCTGGTCGATGGGCGTTAGAACGTGTGATGAAGGCCTGTTCAAGATGGTTTATTGAGTGTAGTCAGAGTGAGAACGGTAACTTTGGAATTTAATCATCCAGTAGTAAAGCTAGTAAAGTTTCCAATGGAAAAGGAGGTTGCAGCTCATTTTGCAGGGATAAGTATCTAATTAGCTGGGTGACTGGGTGGGGGTTAAAATTTTTAAATGACAGTAGTAAGTAAATGGTAATTTTTATTGTAAAAATCTTAATTTTAAAGGAAAAGTGTAATTGTGGATTATGTGTGCTAATTTATTTATAACAGATAATAGTTTTAAAAAGTAATTTCGTATGGATATGCTCATCTATTTATTGATTATTTTTTTCTTATTGCAGTCAAGAATTGAGATTGATTGTTGTAACTAAGATTATTTTAAGATTGGTTCATAATCATAAATATTGTATTGATGAATTTATTTTCACGATGTACAATTTTGTTAAATGCAATGTATTCTTATGAATTTTATAACTGGCATATCCTCTTCGATTTTGCAAGCTATTGTTAAAGCTTGGCTTTTTATCTTAATAAGAAAATTTAATTTAACTATACAAAATAATTGTTGCTTGATCACACCAAGGTGGGTATGAATCTCGTACCTCGAACAGTTTGCGTCCGTGTTGTGCTGCGGGGAGTGGCAAGGATGTGTGTGCGTGGTGGGGTAGCACCAGTCTAGTTCAGTATTTGGCCAGTCAAGCAAGCAGACGTGCCACCTAGCTGCTCTTGGTGCTTCCTATACAGTGCTCATCAGAGTATTATCTTCGTTTCAATAAGACAGGCTTTCTCCTTCAAGGTCAGACTGCATCTCAACGAGTTTGACATCAGCCCAGGAACTCTTCATTGTAAAGTGGCTACCTCTTTTCGATTGACGCTGTTGATCGTGACCCGAGACAAACCGTTAGCTACAACGAGAAGCACAAGAGCTGCACACAACCACATTAAAGAAAATCGCATTGTTGTATGTACATAATTTATAGGCAAGAAAACAAGCCGAAAGCCAATTAAAATAAGGTATTTTAACCTTAATTTCTGTTAATTCAAATTAAGAAGAGTGGCCAAGCACGTTATTTTACTGTTTTTTCAACTGATTCCAAAGAAAAGAGAGTTAATTGTTTAAGTGATTAATAAAGTCCGACAGTTAGTTCGTTACACGTTCTGACTTTTTTTGCAATATTCCTTCACGCAAGCAAAGTTATTCGTTGTTGCTCCATCTCAGTTATTAGTAAATTAATTAGTGGAGACGTTAATACACAGCAACTAGTAAGCAATAGTGTAGACATAAGCAGATATTTTAACTTATGTATATGTGCTTGAAATCTAGTAGAGTCGGCTTGCTTTTAGCGAAGAATCTAACAGCCTATTAAATTTAATTTTTTTTTTTCCTAATAAACTCTCGAGCTCTTATTTATTTAAGGTTATTATGTTCAAGGCTTTATTGTAAGTGTAGAGATTAAAATAATATACACGTTGTATCTTAGAATTCTTAATATTGCGAAAGCATTTGTATCTTGAATTACTGCTATAATCCTTATTACATACTAGAAATATTATAAGTATTTTTAAACTTATGTTAATAGTGGTAAGCCAGTTATGTTATTATAGCATAGACTATTAATACGTTGCCCTTAACACTAAACCCAGCATTGTGCCAAAGTTCGTTGTGCTCAGCGGTATACGCACATTTACGTGATATTACGTTGCATAAGGTTGCTAAGGATCTCTTAGCCATAACAAATCTTGTGGACTAAGAAAAAATTCTGTATTTTGTCAAAAATTAGATTTCATTTCGGAAAGTTAAATATAGCNTTACTAAAAATTTGTTAGGTATCAATGTGTAGCATCCGAAGTTAAAAAATAACTTTTAATCTTTTATAAGAGCAGATACAAGCTTGTAACAAAAAAATCGTTAAATTCTCTCAAATCCTTTTTTCAGAGTATGTTCCTAAAAACGACTATAGTTTTACAAATAAATGACTAAATCTCATTTTTATACATTTTACTTCGACCAAACCAAAACAACAAGCTGTTTTCAAAAAGAACAAGTCGTAAGAGAATTTTATTAACCATCTCATTAAGCGGTATCAGTTCTTTTTAAAACTAATTATGTACGCTAGATAAGGGTACATAAAGAACGAATAACAAACTAATAAATACAAAACAAATGCTGTGATATGGGTCGAGTACCGATCACAAAGAGTAACCTCGTCGTCTTACAATTTTTTGATCTTTTAAGTTTCTAATTTTAAACTGAGTCGTTACACAAAATAAAAAATAATGGAAACTTTTGTATCCTACAAGCTGAAAAAAAAAACCCTTCTCATAAAAATGAAAAAATTATTTTTCAATGAGTTAAATTTGGTACGAGAATTTTTTTGACTCTGTTACTTTAAATGTCATTGACTCATAGAATGCTTATTATAAGCAGGCACTATTTTACAATAAAGGACTTGCCATACCAGTATTTTCGGTAAAGTGGATATTAGTGATGTAATAACAGGCCATGCACGATTAATAATTAGTTAAAAATGATCTCAATTTTATGAGCACATACTGCTGTCTACATTTTAGAAGTCTGTTTTTTTTTTTTTTTTCTTTTATTTGTGCTGCTGTGCAAAAGAATTTCCATACTTAATTATTATTACGTTTATTAATACACAACAATTTAAAGCAGTAAATATTTGCTTCCCATTGTGATGGCATCAGCTTATTAATTTAACATATATGCTGATAGCTTTAATCTTCTGTGGGTGACAAAAATTTTTTATTTTTTAAGTGTTTGTTTTCCAAATTTTTTTTGTTAAGGCAATTTTCATCTTCAGATGTCAGTAGAAAACCTTCTTAAATATTTATCCTGAAATATTATAAAATGAGTTAATTTTCATACAGTAAAATTAATTTTGTTATAAGTACAACATTATCCATCTATGTTGATAAGAAACCAGTAGCATACTATAACTCAAGAATCAATTGATTATTTTTATGAGCTAAAAGTAATGAATGTTTTATGTTAATCCAGATTTTTCAGGACACTTTACATAATTACAAAAATTTATTTTATTTTTAAGTAAATCGAATGATTGATTTACATTTTGAAATTAATTTTCTTTTTTAATAACGGTTTTTTTATTACTAAGTTGTTAAAAGTAGCCTTTGAGGGTGGGCGTCTTTGAACAAGGGGGGTGCAGTTGAACGTAACCGCTGTCACTTCGGGAGAGCCAAGTCGTCACTTCGTGGACCCACGATTAAGGTAGCATCGACTTAACGTCGTAGGAGCAGTGCGTACGCTGGCTTCGTCAAAGTTTAGAGCGTTGAAGGAGGGTAATGTCAGAGCCATAATCTTTTACGACCTAGTTAACCTTGCTGGGGTTTTCGATGTTACCTTGAAGATCGTCCCAATGTTGAGAGATTTTTGGGTCTTGGACCATAGGCAATTTATATATACTTAAAAGACGTGAGAGAGAGGTAGAAGGGGCGTATGGTGAGGTTTAAAGAAAGTAATAGAGTCGTTTAGTGTGCAGTGATTTTTATTAAATATGTACTTCACTACTACCACTGCTTCGTATATTTCAATTATACTACGTGAGTTATCCATGCATTGCACGTATATGCATGATCTAAGGCGATGTCGATGGTCGTCACGCAGTCCTTCTTATATACTCTAAAATGCCTTTTTACTTGCGATGTTTACTAAAGACCAGTAGATGCCACCTGGCGAGCGGTACACTGTACTATTTAGTGCAAAGATTTAAGTCAGAGCTGCGCGCGATATTTCAAAATTCAAATTTATTTTTAACGATCGAATTCAAAGAAAAATAGTTATTTTAATATATGATAATTATTAAAAAAATACCTCTGAAAGTAACAATTTCTTTTGTTTTAAGGAGTTTATGATAAAGTTGAGAAAGCAGTGGCAGAGCTACAGGAGTCGAAGAAGTTATCACTCTCGATAGAAATGTTCACGGTCATTCATTCATTCATTCTCGATTTACAAAAGTCCGCGGTTTCATGCACACTCACACTTATACTACTTTATTCAGTGTCTTTTCATTAGGTAAATCTATTTTCACTACACTTCATTTATTATTTCGTGGACTCTAATTGTAACGTTGGTTTGGCCCATCAGGACCTCTGGTTGGTGGTACTGAGACGTCACCTAATTCTTCTGAATTGTTTCGGAATGTTCTAGTGGACTTATCCGCTCTGCTTATTTCGCTAGCATTCGTTGTCACGATCTTCTGATCGGACCTTGTAGAGGGCTCTGGGCCTGCGGTGTGCTGTGGAGTTGTCGATGCCGGAAGGTCGAAGTGTGCATTCGGACGTCAGCGGCGATAGATGGCCTCCGTGTGGGCGAGTTTGGAAACGTAGAGTTTTCGTGGTAGCTCGGCCCGTGGAGGTTGCTAAGTAGGTAGGGCTACGTTGACCAGTCGAGTCGTGTTGTTCCTGGCATCGTGCTTGATGATCCAGAACCTGAATGTATTCCTTTGGTAGGAGTTAAGTTGCCGGCTATGGGTTCTCCCTTCCCTTGGTCGAGAAGTATTGTGACCCAACAGCAGTTGAGCCGGAGATACCCTGGTAGCAGCATTCTGATGATTGCATAATAGTGGACTTAATCTTCTAATCTAGTATAACTTTTTTTTTTTTCTTTTTTTTTTGTACTATAATCTAACAAGAAATGGGAGCGTGAATCCCGAAGAGGAGCATTGGGGTGATGCGAGACATTGATGCCGGTGAGTCGAAGCGGTTGTTCGAGCATGGACAATGATCAGTCTTCTCCGAGCGGGCAAGCTTAAGTGACATGACGTCTGGCGTGTAGTTGAAACGTGAGTCTCGAAGAGGAGCATCGGCGTGATGCGAAGCACTGATACTGGTGTGACGAGTCGGGTGTTCGAGCACGAACGACGATCCATCTTCTCTGTTCGGGCGAACTTGGGTGGTGCGTCATATGCGTGGAGTTGCTGCAAAAGTCCTGAAAAGGAGCATCGACGTGGTGCAAAGCACTAATGCCGGTGAGTCGAATCGGGTGTTCGAGCATGGACGGCGATCAGTTTCCTCTGTGTAGTCGAGCTAAGATGGTGTTGATTTCCAGCATGTGTCCTGAAGAAGAGCACCAGCATGATGCGAAGTACTGATTCCGGGGGTCAAGGCAGGTGCTTAAGCGTCGATAGTGGTCAGTCTTCTTAGTTTGAGCGAGCGTGGATGGTGTAACGTCCGACGTGCGGTTGGGGCGTAAAGCCCGAAGGGAAGCATTATCGTGATGCAAAGTACTGATGCCAGTGTGTCGAAGCGGGGTTCGAACATAGACAACGATCAATCTCTTCAGTCCTGGCTTGCCGGGGCGGTTTAGCGTCTGACGTGTGGTTGGAGCTTGAATCCCGAAGAGGAGTATCGACGTGATGCGAAGTACTGAGGCCAGTGTATCGAAGTAGCTGTTCGAGGATGGATGTCGATCAGTCTCCTCTGTTTCGGGCACACCTAGGTGGTGTGTCGTCCGAGGTGGAGATGGAGCGTAAGGCCCGAAGAGGAGCTTCGGCGTGATGCGAAGCACTGATGCCGGTATGTCGAAGCGAGTGTTCGAGCGTAGACGGCGATCAGTCCCCTCTGTTTGGACGAGCTAAGATGGTGAGTAGCCTGACGTGGAGTTTCAACATGAGTACCGAAGAAGAGCATCAGCATAATGTGAAGTACTGATGCCGTGGTGTCCAAGCAGATATTCAGCGTGGATGGCGATCAGCCTCCTCCGTTAACGTGAGCATGGATGGTGTCACATCCGACGTGCATTTGGAGCGAGAGACTCGTAGAGGAGCATCGGTGTGATGCAAAGTACTGATGTTGGTGTGTGGAAGAGTGGTGTTCGAGTGTGGACGACGATCAGTTTCCTCTGAGCGAGCTCGGATGGTGGAACGTCCGATGTGCAGTTGGAGCGAGAGACTCGCAGAGGAGCTTCGGTGTGATATGAAACACTGAGGCCGGTGTGTCGAAGAGTGGTGTTCGAGCGTGGACGACGATCAGTTTCCTCTATTTGAGCGAGCTCGGATGGTGGAACGTCCAAGGCGGTGTTGGAGCGTGAGGCCTGTAAAGGAGCATCGGCGTGATGTCGAATCGGGTGTTCGAGCATCAACGGCGATCAGTTTCCTCTGGGCAAGCTTAGGTAGTGTAACGTCCGAGGTGGAGTTGGAGCAGGAGGCCAGAAGAGGAGCTTCGGTGTGATACGAAGCACTCATGCCGGTGTGTCGAAGAGTGGTGTTCGAGCGTGGACGACGATCAGTTTCCTCTGAGCGAGCTCGGATGGTGGAACGTCCGACGTGCGGTTGAATCGAGAGACGTAGAGGAGCTTCGGTGTGATACGAAGCACTGAGGCCGGTGTGTCGAAGAGTGGTATTCGAGCGTGGACGACGATCAGTTTCCTCTATTTGGACGTGCTTAAATAGTGCGTCGTTCAAGGTGGTGTTGGAGCGTGAGGCCCGTAGAGAAGCATCGGCGTGATGTCGAAGCGGGTGTTCGAGCATAAACGGCGACCTCTATCCGGGCGAGCTTAGGTAGAGGTGGTGTAGTTTTGAGTCAGTTCGGCTTGTGGACCGAAGTGTCCGAAGAGTTCGTTGACCTGGGCGGATATTGGCCTCTGCCTTTTTTTTTAAAGGATGACCATGCCCTCTGTCGACTCTCTGCTTCTTGAGTAAAGAAGTTGCCTTCCAACCTAAGTTGGTCCCGAAAGACTTCAGTGGCAATGTTACCACCGATTACAAAGGCTGATACCCGTTTCTCATATTCTACGGAGGCTCGTTGCAAGATGTAAGAACCTGCTGTGTAACTGGTGCTCACGGGTTTCTAAGTTGGTTGGTCCTTCAGGTCCATATCCTCCCCGTGCTTGATGCTGGGTTTGTAGGTTAGGTGTGTCAAGCGCCACTAGGTGTTTCTCCCCACCTAGAAGGAGTGTTGTTGGTTGCTGATAGGCGTGTGTCAGTCGGCGGTAATGATTGACTCTGAGGCTCGCATATACCTCCCTGCAGCAGCAGAGAATTCCTTAGAGGAGGCCCCACGTCGGGTGCCAAATTGTTAAAAGTGGCCTTTGGGGGTGGGCGACTTTGAACAAGGGGGGGTGTAGTTAAACGCAACCGCTGTCACTTTGGGAGAGCTAAGTCGTCCCTTCGTGGACAATCGATGAAGGTGGTATCGCCCTGACGTCGTAGGTGCAGTGGGTACGCTGGCTTCGTCGAAGTTTTGAGCGTTGAAGGAGGGTAATGTCAGAGCCGTAATCTTTTACGACCTAGTAGGGGTTTTCGATGTCACCTTGAAGATCGTCCCGATGTTGAGAGATTTCTGGGTCTTGGATCAAAGGCAATATATATACTCATGAGGCGTGTGAGAGAGATAGGAGGTGCGTATGGTAAGGTTTAAAGAAAGTAATAGAGTGGTTTAGTGTACAGTGATTTTTATTGAATATGTACTTTTCTACTACCACTGCTTCGTATATTTTAATTATACCAAGTGAGTGATTCATGCATTGCACGTATATGCATGATCTAAGGCGATCTCGATGGTCGTCACGCAGTCCTTCTTATATACTTTACGTTGCCTTCTTACTTGCGATGTTCACTAAAGACCAGTAGTTGCCACCTGGCGAGTGGTAGACGGTACTATTAAGTGCAAAGTTTGAAGTCGGAGCTGCGCGCGATATTTCAAAATTCAAATTTATGTAAAACGATCGAATTTAAAGAAAAATAGTTATTTTAATATGTAATAATTATTAAAATAATACACCTGACGGTAACAGGTTTTTCTGTTACAGACTTTATTATAATCATCGAAATTTAATAACCTCTTTGCATTTTGCTTAAAATCTAAGCACTGTAACAGCATTTATATGATTAATTATTTTTTATAAGTACACAAAGGCTAGTAGATCTTGCTTGTTTTTGTTCGAAAAAATGAGATCCTATTATTTTAACTTTTTTGAAAATTATTTTTCAAGTCTTTTTGAGATATAAGGTTGTCTTAGATCTTACTGTAAGCAGTGAGATTTCAGAATTTTCTATGCATTGTGTTGTGAACTTAATTCCTGCAAAAGGATTTGGATTATAAATTGTAAGTAAAATCCTTTTTTGTTTCTAAGATTTAAAGCTTAGTATAGTCACATGGGTATGCATATATGGCTTAATATTTCATAAGGAGTCAAGAATTGATTTAAAGAAACAAATTGAGCAAACTAGGCTCCTACATTTCTACCTAACAGCTAGCTGGATTGACTGAACTTTGTGTTCACATACGTAGGCAAAATAATCTTGTTTTTTTCTGCCAAAGTCTGTTCTTGCTTTGCCAAGCGAAGTATGGATGATTTACTTCAAAAACTTTAAAATTCAGAACTTAGGGGCAGCCACGTGCGAATTCTCTTTTGTCTCATCCTCTCTGTACGCTCTCTCTGTCTACACACGCATGCTCTCACCTGTCATACGGAGCATTTAGGTTATTCACATAGCATCTTATGCAGTTTTACATTTTAAAGTGAGAACCTCTTTAGAAGTGCCTTGGTTTAAAACCAAAACTGTAGAAACATTTGTAAGTACATTTATATGCATACTAAAACTTGTTGGTGCTCAAGTCTCATAATTTGTTTTTCATTTAACACAAAATTGCAATAATGCAGATGTATGTGTTTATCGTAGTGCGTGTATATAACCTCTTAAAATTAAAGAATATGCCATATCGATCCAAGGAAACAACATAGAGCACAATCAACGAGTTTCACAGATTTTCTGAAAGAAAAAGAACCATCGTGGCATACAAATAGAGAGATCTGGAGTTAAAAAAAGACAAAACCTAAGACTTTTGTAATGTAAATATTTCTTCATAAAATTTAGGTGTAAGATCTTAAGAAAATTTATTGCAAAGACCTCGTAAATACATCCAAAATAGCAGGAGGAAAAGGAAAAAACAGCCCAGTATTTTGGATGACTCAATAGTAACGGTGATAATATTGGCATCTGTAGCAAATGTGAGAAAAAACTGTGCAAAGTTAAAATTTTAAGAACAAACAGCAATACCATAGAAATAAATCGTTTACGTTAAACCCACACGGATATATTTACGCAGATGTTTGCGGAAGAAAAAAATCAACAAAAAATTTTGGAAAAGTACATGCTTCCAGCAGTAAGTATATAAGCTACCACATTTATATCTTTTTTCGTAAAAATGTACCATAAAAAATTCGAGCTTAAATCTTTACTTCAAAGTAAGAGTAACTATTTCATTTCCACTTAATAATGTGATATTACCATATACATATAGAGTAATTGTAAAACCTAACAAGTTAGTAAGCAAAAACAAAAATTGAGTACCACCTTCGTGCGCCCCTATGAGGTCGCCCACTGCGGGTGAAACACAAATATAGAACCTATGCTGAGTGCCTCTCTTCATTTCATCCTACTTATGGGTCGTGTGCACGCACGGCAAAAAAAAGAGAAAAAAGAAGGTGGTGGAGGAGCAGAGAAACTTATGCGCATATGTGTACGCACTGTGCGTGTGGAGAGCCATGGCTTATGGCTCGTGAATGGGCACGCGTATGTGTAAATATAAAGGTGCACGTGGGCACAAGAGGGAAGAGGCTGACTTTTTGAACTCATTTTAAACGGGGAAAAATACTACAATGTGTAATTTTAGCCGTGCGTGTCTGTAATGGTACAACAAGTGTATTATACATAAATTTCATATACGTTGTCTATACGCGCACTAATTTATCGAGGGCCGCGTCTCATTGCTTCGCTGCTGCCCTGATGATAGTGTACAGTATGCACTTATTGTAAGCATTTCTTTATACAGCTGTGTTTGGTATATTAATTTTTGCTTGCACTCTTTTTTGATCAGAGTAATGCATATATTATAAATATTTTATTTGATCACAAAAATCAACATTTTTGATGTTTGGTGCATTTATTTAATTTAGGGGTCCAAGTACTTAAATTATTTTACGTTCAATTAAATGATACTGAAAAATTAATAAATTGATCTGAGTAAGTATAGTGATTATGAGAACAATGATAATTTAAGTAATAATGAGGAGAACAGACGAAAAAATTAATTCCAAAAATATTATTTGTAAATTAAGATCTTTAATCAAAAAAATTCGTCGGAAAAGGTCGTGAACACGCAATTAAACAGTTTATACATTGCTCTAAGCATGAAATACGTTAAACTGACTTTGGATGTTACCACTTAGTAAAATAACACAAGCTATCTCATCGAAACCGCGCTACACCTACAACTAGCTATAAATGTGCTTTGTATGAATATTGTAGAACTTCAGATGTGTCACTTCAGTGACTTTGATTGGTATTTCTTACAGGCATTCGTATTTTATTGAAAATACTTTAAGCAGGCAACTGCGATGATTTCCACTGAAAAAAAATAACCTATGCCACCTACCGTTGTGATTTTTAATTTGCTGTTAAATAAAATTGAGTTAATCCTTTTTAAACCGGCAGAAAAAGTTAAAAAAGAATTAAATTTGGATTCGATACATCAAAACCCTTCAAAAGCTAACTAATTTGGTTCGGAAAAGTTAGCTAAACATTATCGCAAATGTAACTGGATATTGTTTGTTAAATTTTGGACCCGCGTTATAAGTTTAAAGATTTTAATAAAACTGCGTGGAGTTAGGAGTTAGAAAAAAAAATATACAAAAATTTGAGACTTTTATCAAAAACGACTATTATAATGTGTATGCGAAAAATTTTACTAAAAATTCTACTGCATCAAGCAAACCGAAAGACGACTACTTAAATTTAAGGTCAGTGTAGTCTGTTAAAACAGATAACAAAGAAAATTGGAAAATGGAAATTAATAACTATTGAGACAGGCTCAGGGCTCCTGCGGAAAAGATTATTTTACAATGGTGGGAAGAAAACGAGAATGATTTTCCTATTTTATCAAAGATGGCCAGAGATAATCGATATCATGCCAAGTTTTGTTGCAGTTGAGCAGCTGGTTTTTGCAGCCTCTGTTCTTGTCACAGTAAAACGATGTTCTTCAAGCTATGTTTTGATTCAAGTCATACTGTGTATAAGATCCTTGAGGAAAAGTGAACTAAAACAAAAAATTTGGAAATTACCATTCTAAAAAACTAATAGGAAAATTAAAATTTCTTTAACACAAGAAAATATTTTATCATTACTTTAAAAATTTTAGTAAATCATTCTGACGGTAACAGGTTTTTCTGTTACAGACTTTATTATAATCATCGAAATTTAATAACCTCTTTGCATTTTGCTTAAAATCTAAGCACTGTAACANTTCATACAATTTTGATGGTCACCAAAAGCATGTGCAGTAATATTTTGTAAAGATAATTTGACTTGAATTGGATTGTTTTTATTCTTCGTAAGCGACAAAGAAAACATCTTAGAAAAATACTGCCTTAGCACGCTATTCAACTTCATTTCATACAGTTTAGAGTTGAATGTTTTTACTACATGATTCAAGTCAGACCACTTTTGGATAGAATATGGTGAAAGACGCCTAAGAGCAGCGATAGCAGATGAATCGTCATCTCCAATAAGAGTTCTAATCCTACAGTTAGCAGAAAGAAAATTCTCGTTTTTCAAAATAATGTCAACTGCCATTTCTGCCTCCATAGCTCTTGCCGATCCAACGTGATTTTTTCTACAATCATGAATTTTCGCTGTTTTTTCCTTGCATTGCCTGCAATAAATATTACGGCATGCGTATGCTATTACTTTTTTTGAGAAAAACCCAATCAATGAAGCGTGGCCTACACGTAAATTAGACAAAAATGAAGTTGTAGTAATGAGAAGTAATTGCATCAAGATTTGTGCTGTTAGTGTGGAATTTATTGATATCCCATAGCATTGATACAAAAAAATATTCACTATGGTGGCTAAGCATCGGCGATTAAAATCCCAACAGTTTTTTATTATTATTATTCAATAAAAAGTGCCTTTAAAAAGAGCAAGCATCAGCAATTAGAAACCAAACAGTCTCTTTAGTGAAATTAATAAATAAAATATTCTCTTTTTTATCTACAAATACACAAAATATTTATTTATATTATCTATCATTCACGTATGATTCAAGTCTTTCTTTCCTAAGAAAGTCTCTCTTTCAAGTCCTCACTTTTGAGCCGTTCCTTGGCTATTTTTATTTATCTACAGTCGAGGTGGTAAATGTGGGTTACTGACACTACAAAATAAAATCCATGATTTTTTTTAGATTCTAGACGTCTGATACGACTGAATGTATGAAAAATTCATTATAAATTAACGAAATGTAAAAATTTGTCGACAGTGGTAAGATTGTAGCCAAACAATCCAGTTTTTTCCGCTTATCAGTAATGACGAAAACACATTCCAATAGTATATTTATAAGTATCACAACAAATTAACTTTTTTCAATAAAAGTGAAGATACTCTTTCTATTTAAATCATTAATCCACTATAACAAATTTTTTTCGTTTGCTAATTGAAGTGGCAGTGTCTCATGCACGAATTTCAAGTTGTGTTACAATTACTCCCAGTCTTGTAGTAGGTTGGCGTAACCTGACCTTATAACCCAGTATCGTGGTTGAAAATTGTGTTTACCGATTGTCTATGGTCTTTGTTGTTTAAAAAAGTACGTTGGTATTGTTAAAGCGGAAATATGGCAAAAAAAAAAAAAACAGAAAAGTGCCAGTGACACAGAAATTAATCTGAAAAATTTTGCTACGCTCAGAAAAAAGTATTTCAAAAGATCAACTGCTTGAGAGTGTTGATACCATTTGTACAAATGTAAAAAGAGAAAACCGGTTTAAGGATAAGTATCCAGGAAGGGCATGATACGAAGGTCTCATTCGAAGAAATCTTGAAATTTCCATTAAAGTATCAGCAAAAGATTTCGTTAGTCGAGCACAAGTCTATGAGTTTTCACTACGAAACTGGTAAGCAGAAGTTCAGGCATATTTAGAGACCAACTAGCTTTTTCATACTATTCCAGCACGTACATTTAACGGCGATGGGACAGAAAAATTTTATTGTGTCTATGAACTAAGTACAGAGCTGTTTTTTATAGTTTAAAGTCTCACGTTATTTTTCAGGTATTTCTCTAAATCCTACAGCTTTATCAGTTTTAGCTCCAAAAGAAGAGAAAAATGTTTTGAAAATTGTGAAGAATGATGAAAAACAGAATGTTACCGTATTAGTCACAGCAAGTGCAGCGGGAGAGTTGGCCCCAAAAATGGTATTATTTTCTGGAAAATCACTGCCCAATAATGCTGCTGAGTTCTTACCGCCAGACTTCAGTTATGGTTATTTGGATAATGGCTAGATGCTTGCCAAAAATTTTGTTAAATATATAGCCAACGTATTTGATCCATGGTTAAAAGAGAAAAAAAATACAGAGACCAATTATTTTAAATATTGACGGCCATACGTCTCATTTAACTTATCATTTAAGTTTCCTTTTTCAAGAAATTTAAACTGCACTGGCATACAACCGTTTAAACATTTTGTCGTGAAGCTCTGTGTATTGGAAGAAATAACACTCAAATTGCTCTACTTCTACAAAGATTCTTTGACAGTATAAAATTGGATGTACATGCATCGATAAAATTAAGTGACATTCAAAACGTATATAGTCAGGTAAAAAAAAAAAGTTTATTAAAATAGGATTTTTTACTGTCCTTGTAAGTATATGAGAATTATGTAAAAAATATTTTTTTATGATTAAACAGATTGATCAGTCACCACACATTCCATTAAGTGTAGCAAACAATGAATTTGAAGACTCTCCTGAAAATTTCAATGAAGATGTCGTCGACACCAGATTCTCTAGTAAATTGTCCATAAAGTCCATAGGATCAGGCAGACATTAATTCAAGAATGCAACTGCTTTTTAAATTAACAAACTTTTTTTTTACACTTCCTGCGATCTCTCTAGATATTAGGTTTGTTAAAAGTGGCCTTAGGGGGTGGGCGACTTTGAACAAGGGGGGTGTAGTTAAACATAACCGCTGTCACTTCGGGAGAGCCAAGTCGTCCCTTCGTGGACGAACGATGAAGGTGGTATCGCCTTGACGTCGTAGAAGCAGTGAGTACACTGGCTTCGTCAAAGTTTAGAGCGTTGATGGAGGGTAATATCAGAGCCGTAATTTTTTACGACCTAGTTGACCTTGCTGGGGTTTTCGATGTTACCTTGAAGATCGTCCCGATGTTAAGAAATTTCTGGGTCTTGGACGATAGGCAATTTATGTATACTTGTGAGGCGTGAGAGAGGGATAAGAGGGGCGTATGGTGAGATTTAAAGAAAGTAATAGAGTAGTTTAGTGTACAGTAATTTTTATTGAATATGTACTTTACTACTACCACTGCTTCGTATACTTTAATTATACTAAGTGAGTGATTCATGCATTGCACGTATATGCATGATCTGAGGCGATCTCGATGGTCGTCATGCAGTCCTTCTTATATACTTTACATTGCCTTTTTACTTGCGATGTTCACTAAAAACCAGTAGTTGCCACCTGGCGAGCGGTAGACAGTACTATTAAGTGCAAAGTTTGAAGTCGAAGCTGCGCGCGATATTTTAAGATTTAAATTTATGTAAAACGATCGAAGTTCACTAAAGACCAGTAGTTGCCACCTGGCGAGTGGTAGACGGTACTATTAAGTGCAAAGTTTGAAGTCGGAGCTGCGCGCGATATTTCAAAATTCAAATTTATGTAAAACGATNGCAGAACTTCAATAATCACTGTACAATAAATTTTTTTTCGAAAGCAATATAAACTGTAACAATTGTCTTCATTGTTTTCGTTATAGACTGTATCTATTGTAGCAAAAGAACATGGGCTTACCTGTGATGAAAATCCAGAAGTTATAGTGAATAATACTATGTTGAAAGAAGTAATAAACAATGGACCTATGATTCCGATGATCTTAGAATCAGTACCAGATATATTAACAAGTAAAACTACCCATGCTTTGTCAGATTTTTCTGTAACAGATTCTAAACATCTTGATATGAAACAAAACGTAAGTGACGCTCATTGTCAAAAAAAACTTTTTAATTAATAAAGCAGTAGTAACATCACAAGAACAAACTAAAATACATGTAAATGTCTGTCCTGAAAACTCAGATTCAGATTGTGTTGAAAAAACAATTCCAAGTTCAACTAATGAATCTATTCCAGTTTATAAAATTACCAATCGACGTATTGATAATAGTGAAGAAATTTCATATTAAATATGACCTCTGGTTAAATGAAACATACAACTAAATTAAAATGACTCATTAAGTAGCTTAAAAAGTTAATCATAAGATCAGTCTCACAGTCAAATATCTCAGTAACTACACTGGCCTCGTATTAGTATATAACAAGCAAAAAATAAGTATAAATCTTCCGAAATTTCATGTATTATATCTGGACCCAAAGGGCAAAAGGTAAAATTACAAAAAAAACGGAAAAAAAAATTCAACCTGAAAGTACACAAATAAAAATAACCTTCTCAAACCATCTTTCCCCTGCAAAGATGACTATCTCTATCTGTTCAACTACCAGTTTAAGACTATAATTTCAAAGCCACTCCAACACCATCGCGACCACTGACCAAATTTTGCGCTCAGATTTCCCTAGAGATCTAGCTTTGACGTGCAATGCTGCATCATCATCAAAGTCCATCAGCTTGACCCATGGAGTCATTTTAAGGAGCAACAGTTAATTGTACTCCAAGTTTCAAAGGTTAACTCCAAAGTCAAAGTCCTGCGCAACCCCTGACGCCAATCGCCTCTCTCTAGATCCATCCTTCATGTCACACAAGAGAACTCGATTCTGAAGGTTGAGGTGTTTTTCTAACCTCAACTCTTACTACATACATATTGTCTATTTTATGCCATTATTTTTGAAAACCAAATTTATTTTGAAGAATTCATTACTAATCGTGTTTTCCTTTAATAAAGTTCTATAACGACGTTAGCCAATTAATCAATTTCTTAGCTGCAGATTTCTTCGGTTATAACATAAAAATAAGGTTCTTAAACAATTTTCTTAGGTTAGGTAGCGTAATGTCGTAAAACTTACAGTAGTAAACAAAAGCTTATAACTTGCTTAGTATTTAAAAAAAAAAGAAATCGGAAGTCCATAACGGTTGGCACTGTCAGCAGATTTTTCAACATAAAAGGTTACTGTCGCCTCACTCTGCAGCATAGGCACTGCAACTCTACACTGCCGTTAGAAATTTTTCTAATCCATCAGTACCATCAACGCCAACTCTATCCAGTGGTCCTTTTGGGCATACGCGCATTACACTCATCCTTCACATGTCTTATGGTACTTCGATGAGAACCTTCACCTCCACTGCATTTATGATCTTGGACACGTTACTAAGGCAGTTTTTGGTCCCCCCAAGTAATGGCCTCGCAATAAAGTGAAAATTAAGGCACCACAAGAAGCGCTTAACTCTAAATTTAGGCTACATTCTGTGGTTGACCTAGCCAAGCCTTATATGATCCGTCTTGTCGAGGACCATTGCCGCTGTCACGGGTACCTAAACTTAAGCTATCCAACTTTCTTTGAAAGTATTTAATGGCAGCCATAAAAGAAATAAAGCATACATATGCATAAGATTCGAATTTTATCTATTGCATGCACATAAGCTTACTTATTGCGACTTCCAAACACCGTGGTCATAAACATAAGTGTAATAACGTATCTGCTAGAAGTATAAGGTTCCATAATATTATGATTGCGTTGCCAGCCTTGTTGTAAGAATTTGTGTATAAAAACATTATATAGGTGTATCCATAAATCGCATTATATGGGTGTATCCATGAATAAATTGTATGGTATACATTATAAAATAGTGTTATTTTAATGGCAGTTGTAAGACTTTAATAATGTAAACTGCTTTTAATATTGCATCCAATATATTCGATTTTATTAAAATTTGGCTGCTATATTTTTAAGAACATTACTTGTGAGATCATTAAACTCACAAATTTTACTTTAACTTGTATTTAGTATTTTTTTTGCATGTAATTTGTACTGCTATACTTCTATTATCTGATACATAAAATCTTAACAGAAATTATCATCAATCCAACTTTCTGTTTTGCTGTTACTACTGTTACGTAGGGAATATATTGGTAAGGAGGTGCTTCACGAGAATGATCAACACTTATTATTTCAAGGACCTTTATTCAAGACACCGTAATCATAGGCAAGGTAGCACGTGTGCTTCCTTTGACGGCTTGTTGTGTACTCTCCCGATAGACTCTCTCTTTGCTTGCGCTTTCCTTTCCATGGCCCCAGGGCCCCTCGTTACAAGATTTGAGGAGAGGAAGCGTAGAGTCTCACCTATACTATCATACGTTACACGTCCGAGGCTACAATGTTGTTGTCCTCGACGACGCTAACTTTTTATTTTATGTAGAACCTGTGTACTTGTTTGCAATCTTATGTGTATGTACTGTTTTGTGTTCTGTTTTTTATGTTGTTTATAAAGTTTGCTATTTTATACTCATTCTTCCATTGAATTAGAGGGAACTGCTGATCTTTTTACATTAATATTTTTGCTCTTCCAATTATTCCATTTTTTCTCATTGTGTGTCAAGTGTATAACAATATTGTTTATGTATGCGCTTTGCCTTGTATTACAATTATGTACCAGATTGCCGTGAGGTAGGCATTTGCTTAGTACTACTTTACATTAGGTGTTGTTTTACAATGTAGTCTCCATTTTAACTTTCGCGAGCGTTTATTTACCTTAAAAAAAATTCCGTAAATACTTCTTATTATAAGTATTCCAGGGAAAAAAAAACTTTTTAGATCTCGTCCAACGGACTGCGCCCCCCGATACAGTTGAGTGACTCCTGGCGCTTACTTTCGTCTGCTTAATCTTATAGTTATAATTGTTATTATAGCTACAATTACTTTTTTTTTTACTTTGTTTTTTTTTTTTTTTTTTTTTTTTTTTTTGCAGTCGATTTTAACATAACTCTCTCGCTATTACATATTTTGGGAGGAGAAAAGAATTCTTTCTCAGTCTCATCCTATGGACTGCGCCCCCCAACACAGTCGAGCGACTCGTGGCACTCATCCTCTTTACCTTATTACTATTATTGTTATTATCATTCCTATCATTATTATAGTTATAGCTACAATCATCATATGTGGGTTTTATACATATATATATATGAACTTAAAACTAGTTCCCCGATGTTACATATTTTAAAAAAACAAAAATTCTTTCTTATTGTCGTCCTACGGTCTGCGCCCTCTGATATAGTCAAGCGACTCCTGGCACTCATCCTTTTTTTCAAAATACTATGATTATTGTTGTTATTATCCTAACAATATTACTATGACCTTATTGTCTATATAATTATAACGGTATTATTATAACACAACTGTTATCATTGTTATTATTACTGTTACACTGCTTTCGTTACTAACCTTATATTTTACTTCTTATTCCGTATTCCTTAGTTTCATTAATTTTTGCTTGGTACGGAAATCACTCGTTACGCCGTGTGTTTTCTGTGGACTTACGACCCGTGGAGGATGTTTCAGCAATAATTATCGGGATGTTAACTAGGTGCCTGGGTGTCCTTTTCTGCATTTCGAAGGATGTTTGCTGAGGCGCTGAGGAACTCGTCGCTGTAGTCCCCTCTTTTATTGCGTTGTCTCCGAATTGTCTACCTGCGAACATTCTAGCCTAGAGACATTTCTGCTGGTACCCACGCGTATTCTTTCCGAACGGATAATTTGCCCTGTGTTTGTAGGAGTTTGCGCACGCGTTAGATTAGGTCTATTAGCTTTGTACCTGTTTTTAAGTTTTTTTCAGGCCCGTGCTCTTGACTACTGAGTTCCTTTAACCTGTTTCTATTTATTATTGTATTTTTTAGTTTCCGTAACTTGTCTGTTTTTATCCCTTTTATGCTCTGTATTACTATTCCCACGTTCAAGTTTGAATCTTTGAATTTAAGTGTTTGGCTCTTGCCCTCCTCTAATCCTGGACTCAATCTTCTTTCTGACGCTTATACCGTGCAATCTTTTGGTAAATTTACTACTCCTGAATCTATGCCTTTAACTGTTTCGTGCTCTGTATGCTCGCATTATATATGTACTTTTTCCTACACTGTGGTACCGAAAGCATGCTGGTTTCTTTCGTACAAGCGGGTCCAGTAAGCGCCTTTCAATTTAGCTAGTATTATGGGGAATTCTTTTGGGGTTTTTATTGTATACCTCAGCATTAATTTTGTTTTGCAGAGATGGTCTTCCTCTATCTCATGTGCTGGTTCTATCAGTGTGCAGATGCGCCATTGTCCTATTTTTTTGCATTTATCAACTGCTTGCTGTGATACTGGCGCAAAACTCCTCGCGCTAGTACTGACTGTCACGTATTTATATGTTGGCTGTATGTATGCCACGATGTTCGTTATATTAAGCCCTTCCTATTTTACCGGTACCGGTGATATTCTTAGAAGATAAAAATCCTCCCTTGTTACCAGGGGTATCTCTATATAGTATACGATTTTACCATTAAATGCTACGGTCGCTGAATCCGACATTTCTCCGATATCTTTCCTTGTTGTTGCACTATTCTCTCCTGGGAATGTAAGGTCCAGCCATAACTGTCCTGCTAAGATTCTGGCCTCTGAAATGGCTATTAAAGCTTCCTTAGGTAACTGCGTCACGCTCCGACTTGCTAGAGATATTATATCCACTGCTCTTCTGAATTTTGTTGAGAGTTCGTTGGCCATTTGTTCAAATTCCTTTATCATATTTGATACTCTGTCTTCTCTTGTTATTAGAACTGCAAATATTTTTAATCCTTCTTCCGTTATCTTTCACACTTTTTCTTTTTATCTCTCAATATTTTGTAGTTCTTTTTCATGATTATCAAACGTTATTACTGTTATCTGTTACGATGAATACTTGTTTTTGTCTATTATGGTAGTTGGTTTTGTCACTATTAATTGTATGATATAGTTAATTAATTGTATGATAAGTGGCCCGATTTATACGCCTCATGCATTCTCTTTTCTTTCTTAATATTACTGTACACTTCCAGCTTGCTTGCGTCTGCGCCCGTAAGAACTGTCTTGATTCTTTAGTTAGTTGGCTCTAATCTAGATACCATACAATTCTTTACGTTGATGTGGCTGACTGGATTGGGCCCATGTTTTCTACTACTATCCCCGGATTTTTCTCGATTAATTCTACCTCTTCTAGTTGCTTATGTCCCTGTGTGATCTCTGCCCTAAAACAAAAACAAAAATGGATACTTTTCATCTTAATTCTTACATTCTTTTTCTGTATTTATATTTTTTTTGCATTTACGCATGTGCCTATACACTTAGGTAATTTGCTCATGATTTGCGTTTGCGTAATTGCTATGAGCTGCTAGTGTGGTTTTCCCCTCACATGTGGATTCTTCTATGCGTTCTTAAATGTTAACTTAATTTCCGTTTAACGAAAGGAAAAAAGGGTATTTGTGAAAGAAGGTTGTTACACATTGGTAAGTATATATACATACTTACCCACCAACTTTCGATGCTGCTCAATTTTTGTATCTTTTTTTTTTTTCTTATGCCCTTTCATTTGTGTGTATTACAGTTTTGCTTATACCAGGCTATGCTTCACGCATTCACTCATTCAGTTAATTTCCAGTGGAAACGAGTGTGGACATAAAAGGAAGAAGAGAGAAAATTTTATTGCTCTATATTATAAACCTCTGTATCCTGACGACATATACTACGTTATTTCCTTATTTTTTTCTTATTTCCCCGTCTTTCAAGTGACTCACCTAAAGTGGGAAAGGACATAGGAATACGAATTTGGGTTTGCTTTTCCTCAACGTTGCTGCTAAATCAGTATATTCTGCGCTTCCTTACGTGCATGGCATCTCTCAATTATTGTTAGCTATAGCTGGTTTCAACGAATTTTTTATTATCTCATTGGGTTTGTCCGTTTTCCCTTAGACGGCTCGCAACCCATGGAATTCCGTGTCACCGATGGTAGTGCGTGTGGGCTGCTGTTGGGTGCTATTTTCCACGAGGAGATAATTGGGTTCTGGGTTATAGATAACGCGGCTGTATGCGTGTTAGCAAGCTGACAGCGCTTGCGCCCATGTATTGCGGGCAGCATGGTTTGGTAAGTACCCTCTGTTTACCCTGTATTTACATGGCGTCTTTTTCTCTTTTTATTGTTTTTTTTTTTTTTTTTTTTTTATCTGGGGATACGACTAATAGTCGAACCCTACGCCTTTTTTACTGTTCCCGTTCTCTTGCTGTTACCGGGGTGGCTTTCCGGCGCGTTGCCGCTGCCAACGTTGCGCTACTTCTACCGAGGAGGGCTAGTGTCCTGCAAAGTGCGTTGCCCTTCGCGGTTGCCGCTCCTCGTGATTGTGCGAGAGGAGGAGGGGGCGCAAGTCCTCAGTTTCACTGGGAAGGTATTGTGGCTGCACTGCCACACCTTGGCAAAGGCTGCTTTCCATTATCTGGCCATTGGCTGTAGCTGCCACGGCACCATTTTGGTGCTTGTCGTGGACGTCAACCTGGAAGGTGCTGCTGACTACCCTTTTGAACACCGACCAGTCATCCAGGTAATTTTCCCTTTTTTTTTCTTTGTTTATTTGGTTATTTATTTGTGTTTTTCTTCTATTCTTCTTTTTCTATCAATTGCAACGTTCTGCCAGTGGATGTCTCGTCCCCTCCACGCTGGTCACTGCTACCACTGATTCTCAGCCCAGTCAGCCCAGTTACGTCGACTGTCTTCAGCGGTTGCAGACGCTGCAGCAGGCGGAGAATACCGGTAAGACTTCTTGGAGGGGTGGTGTGGGTCATGGGTGGTGTCAAAGAAAAAAGTGGGGGGCGAGCCACTCGTATGGTTGTTGTTAGGGCTGTGGCTCTCATTAGCGCATAATAAGGAAAATTAGTAAAATGAAAAAAAAAAAAATTTAATCATTCTCTAAATACTGTGTTTTTTGGGGGCTCTGTGCTCTGTGCTCTTTGCCCAAAGAAAAACTCATACGGACTGTATCCTGTGCTCTCGTGCTCGGATGTATTATATGCGAGCATGCATAAAGGTATTTGCTAGTCCCATTCATCGTTTGCGTCAATATAAGCCTTTGAGTATTTAGACGTGGTGCATTGTTTCGATGGCTTTATTACTGTGTGGGTGAAACGCTGAGCTGCCAATTTTGTTAATCTTGAATAGTCTCGCAAATTCTTCCATCGATTTGTTTACGAAGTGCGTCCCTCTGTGTGGTAGTAATTTTTTCAGGGCTCCAAAGTATGCAAAAAATTTGTCCATTAATGCTCTTACAGTCTCTTGAGCCGTTGCGCATTGTACTAGTGCTAATACAATGAATTTTGTCAGTCAGTCTTAAATTTACGCAATACGTGTATTTCTGCGGTCTGATGGCTTATTAACGGGTCTGTAAAAATCTATGGATATCTTCTCAAAAGGCCTGCTCAGTGTATTTGTAATAATCATTGCTTGTTTGGTTTTAACCCGTACCAGTTTTTTCGTCTGACATGAGTTGCATCCGAGAACGAACTGCCTGACCTCTGGCCTCATGTTTTTCCAGTAAAAGTCTTTCGAGATTCTATGGTACGTTTTGATGATTTCTCTGTGGCCTCCTAAGGCAGATTCTTGATATTCTTTAATAACTTTTAACCGTTTTTCTGCCAGTGGTACTACCAGTGTATTTGTATACAGTGAACATATAATTTTTATATCTTTAAAAATTTCCTCTAATTGTTCAATTACTTTAAATTAGGTATGTCCATTGATTCAGGTCGAAAATTGCGAGGCTCCTTACTATTCCTGTATTTTTTTTATGGTTGCTTATACTAGCCCTCGAAGAGATTTCAAGCAAATTTTAATATCCGACCTTAACGCATTATCAATAAAGTGCTTTATCACATACATGCGTATTACAGATACTTTTGTTTTCTTTGTAAGCATAGCATTTCCAACGGCTCTCTCTTCGCTATTTATGATTATCGAGTCAATATAACCTCGTTCGTAAAGCGCATCAATTGTTTCTGTATCTGAGACATTTTCCAACACTGTGCAAAAGGCTAAATTGTCTAAGTGTCTATATCTGAAAGGGTGGTCTTTGACTTTTTGTTTACTCTCTATAGTAGGGGGGGGGGGTCTGAGCCGTCGCCCGGGACCCATGGTAATATGTTACGCGGTAGCTGGATCCTACATACTCTATCTATTTAGCATCCCTAAATCCCTAAGATTATTTTCTTCTTTGGGGTCACTCTCACTTGCCTCTATCAGAGCTTTATTGAGCCCCTTACTCTCTTCCTCGTCCTTTGATGAAAATCCTGACGTTCTACTAAGGTCAGGTGGTGGTGGGGGATCAGGTGGTGGTGTGTCCCTGTCCGCGTGCATCTTTTCGATTGTGCTATCTTTCTCCTGCTGTGTAGAATTTTCACTGCTTCTCTGTTTTTCTTCCTTTTCTGCTTCGTTTTCTGTTTTCCATCAGAGTCTGATAATGATCATTTTTTAGATGTTTATGCTTAAATGTTTGCCTTTTTTTCCCTATAAAATGTTGAAAAACCGTTCAGTCTCTTGATAGCTGCAAATGGATGCATATGTTTACCTTGTATTCTTGAAAAAATAAAAAGGTGCATTCTCCATCCCCAAATGCGTGGCTCTCCTTTAAAATGTTTTCTGTGCCCTCTGGGTCTTTGCATTTGTTTTTTCATCCCAAACTGAGGAGCGCTTTCCTCAGTTTGTCTTGTAACATTTTCAATAATCCACATAAAAGTATGAGGCAATGAAAAAGACAGCTTAGTCCCAGAGTATATCAACTAACGTGAGCTTTTTATGTGGCTCTGCGCAACAATATCCACATTTACAAGTCTTCATGTCTTCTTCATTCGCTTCGACCGGTGTTGCATCGCTTTTCCTTAAAATACTTGTTGGGGGCGCGTTAACCCTAATCTTCGTATCCTCCTTTCCTTATTGATTTTTACCGTCTGTAGGATTTAAAAATTGTTTTCCGAAGTCATTTTCATCTACCTTAATCTATCCTTAACCCTTGTTTTCCTTTGACTTCTCGTTTTTAAACGTCAGTTAAGACTTTCCTTCAAAATCCGTCGCCAAGACTGTCTAGCAGGTCGTAAAGGTGTGCGTCGTGTCGGATCGCGCCGTTTACACGATCAGTATTATTATATCTATTAGTATCATCGACGAGTGGTCTATTCATCGCATGCTTATTCTGTGGTAGCTCTTTTTTCGTCTCTGTTTCATTTGATTCACTTCGTACTTGATCAGCTCTCACCACTACTTCAACATCTCTGCTTTCCAAAACACCCTTCTCCATGGTCTCGGTTTTTCCTGCTGCTTCGTCCACTTTCATTAGTTTTCGGATATCGCTTTTTTTTATTACCTCCCTGTTTTTTCGCCACCTTGGCTGCTAAGCTTGTTTGTATCAGCTGCCAGCACCAGCCATCGAGTCCTGGACTATGATTTTCTGTCTCGTCACTTTTTTATTATTGGTGTCCCACAACTCACAATGATAATGTCTTTTAATGGACTTTCATTGTGTTCTGTAGTAGAAGACTGTGCTTGATTTCTCGGAAGTGTATCTAATAGACGCGTTTACGAGTTTTCCATCCCTTTGGTGCACCCTTGTTCTTCTCGATGGCCGGTGTGCTTGTCGATTTTATTCCATGTTGCATTCGGTCCTCCCTTCGTCTATAGGCTAATTTGTCGTTCACCAGCCCTTATGAAATAAGTTTGTCTGTTGCTTCTGTGTCTGTTTCCATTTTTGAATCGTTAATTGTAATATTTTTTCTTGGGCAACCTCATTTTCTCACGGTTTCCCTCCTTCGGCTTCATTTTGTGCTTCTTTCTATTTTTTCCTCAGATTCGGAGTCCCCGTCTTTGTCAGCTTGGCCGTGTGCTCTTATATTGCAGTAATTTTTATCCCATCCAACAGAATTTTGTTCTTTCCTCTGTTCTTTCTTATCTGAATCCTCTGAATCTGGATGAGTAAGTCTTACTTTCTTGGTTTTCCCTTGAATACGTTGCTTACGGGTCGTTCGTGTTTAAGAGATCCACGCTGGAGATCCATTGCTATCAGCCAGTTTTTTTTTCTCCTGTTCGTTTGCTAGCTGATATAGCTCTTGGTGTGGCTGTCCGGGATTCACTTTCCCCTCTTTTAGTATTGGGTTTCGCGATAATGCGTCTGGTGGTCCGTTGTTTACGCTCAGGTGGTATATAACTTCGAAATCATATCCTTTCAGTTCCGCTTTAAGCCTGTTCAAGCGAATGTCTGGTTGCTTAGATGAGTGAAACTGCTTCAGCGGCTCATGGTCTGTAATCACCGTAAATTTGCGTCCGTATCAATATAGTCTGAATTGCTCTTTTGCAATTCTAAGGATTGCTCTGATCGCGTAATCTGACGCGTCTGTCATGACGATAAAGGATTTTTCCAAGTCTGGGGCGTAGAGTACTGGTCCGCTACACAGTATTTCGATAAGAGTTTTCAATGCGTCTTCTTCGTTGTCACTCCACGTAAATTTTGTGTCCTTTTTTAATAGCATAGATGGAAGTTGGGCAATATTCACGTAGCCTTTTATGAATTGCCTATAATATCCGGAAAGTCCCAAAAATTGTTCTACCTTTTTTGCGTTAATTGGACGCGGGTATTTTTTTGCTGCTTCAATATTCTTAGAATCGGTCTTTATCTGTCCGTTACCTACGATATGGCCCAAAACCTTTGCTTCTCTCTCAAAAAGTTGACACTTTTTGGGTTCGATTGGCAAGTTTGCGTCTGCTAGTCGTTTCAATAATTTTATAAATCGCCCTCCATGCTCTTTAAAATAAGTTGCAAAAACCATTATGTTATCAAGATGAACTTCAATCTCATGACCTTGCAACCCTGCGAGTGCTAGCGCAATTGCTCTTAAAAATGTGTTTGGCGAGTCTTTACACCCCATGGGCACTCTTCTGTATTGGTAATGTCCGTCTGGCCCCCAAAATGCCGTTTTGTGCGTGACATCTTTGTGCACTTCAATTCAAATAATCTTGACTGTGAGAACTTTTGCTGACAAAAATCTGTGACGAACCTTACTCTTTTTTTGTTGTTTGGCCCCAGTTCTTTTGCTACTATCCACATGTTTGAGCTGTACGGGGAGGTAGATAGTTCCACTATCCCCTGCTCTAGCATTTTCTCTAGTTCTGTCTTCATTTGGTCTCTGATCGACGGTGGGTATGTATACCTCTTTGCGTCCATTCGTTAATCTGTTGTAGTCTTTATTCGGTGTTTGACAAAATGCGTTGTTTTGAGAGGTTCTCCATCAAGGTCGATTACGTAAGGGTGTGACTTGATTATCCTTCTTACATGTTCTATTTCTTCGTGGTTGCCACCGGCTGTGTCTACAAGTTGCATTATCTTGTCTACTCGTTTTTGTTTTTCTAGCTCCTCTTCCTTTTTCACGAAATTATCCGTTTTATCTTTATTATAATTTTTTTTCTCATTAAGTTATCTTACCACTGCTTTTTCCAAGCTTTCGACACCGTCCCCTTCAACGTCTGAGTGCTTCCAAAAAATTTTTTCGTCATCTAGCAGCTCTACTTCAGAAACAGGCACGTATTTTATCTCGTTACCCATATTAATACATTCTGTGACTATTTTTCCAGTAATATTTCAGACTATAGAACTTCCGAACAATATTTCCTCCGCCATCTTTTGAAGGAGTATCCAGTTTTTTTTAACTTTATTTATGCTCTTCTTCATTCGCGAGTAAATTATTTGTCTCGATTTTGCAGGAATTTTTAAAACACTCTGGCTCTATTAGCAGTATCTCAACTTTATCTAATTTAATCATTTTCTCGGCAGCGTTTATCTGGCCCCGGTTTTGCTTAAAAAATCTCACTCTGTGATTCCTTTTACGTCCATTGAGAAGTCATGGGGGACAACATGTAATGTGCACTCTAATCCGTGCAACTAAGCCTGTACTGGGCCGATGCACACTGGGGCCAAACGAAAAAAAAATGTTCAAAACCACCTACATCCCTCCATTATGAACAAATTTTAGATTTTTTTTTTTATTGTAATCTATAGATTATTTGCAATGATTGCTCTTTGTCCGGTTTTTTTTTTCAATTTTACAAATTGGTACTCTAACCTCTAAAGTAGAAAAATCTCATTCTATACCATAATTGTGACTGTATTATCAAGTTAATATTTAGAAAAAATTAATTAACCCTGGTAAATGTGTTTGTAAGCAATGTAAGTGGAAATTTAAGATAGAAAAATTTTGTTTTAGTATTTTGAGGTTATGTCGAAGTAAAAAGTTGAAAATAACATTATCATTTTCTACACGCTTGAATTAATTTATCTTTCTTTTCATACTGTTAAAATAACAAAAAAGAAAAGCTAAATTGTTTGCAACAGCGGTATACAAAACTGCGATTAGCATCAAAACTAGGAGGCATAAATACTTACTTTTTCACAATAAAAAATGCTTTTCGATTACTACAAGCTTCAGACATAGCAAAGTTACTATCCACAACCGTATATAAATTTAAAATGTAGCTCATGGCTAAAAAGTTGCATACACTATTAATTGTTAGGTAGTTATACTATACACTGCAATTTATACTACTTGATAGCTGATCATATAGATACTTTTTACTATTTTTATAAAGTGGTGAAAAAATTTAGTCTTAACAATAGTTGCGACTTCAACTCTTGCTTCTTTGATAATGAAAGGTTGCTAACATGTTTTTTTTCGGCAGAGAATGGTTTCTAGGGGGTGAAATCTACACTTAAGTTTGTTAATAACAATTGTTTAAGCACACATAGAAAATACTATCAATTTTTGGGAGCTCCTTTGTCCACCAGATCGATTTGACTCATGGATCGAAATTCATGCTATAAGCGTGGTGCCAGTTTAGGTACATAGTTGTAGAAAAAGAAGTTTTTTAACACTGAAATTTTTCCTCATCTGGTGAGTTTTGACAGTGCTAAATTTGACGTCATTATATAATCTGTTGATGGCATCAAACAAATGTATAAAAGTGAAAATTGAGAGACAAAATTGATTTTTGTACGAGCTATGTACCAAAACTGACACCACGCTAAAAATATGTATCTATATGACAAGGCCTTACAACCTGTCTATTAGGCAGTATCGTTAATAAATTATTGTATAACAATTCCGTACTGACTTATTTTAAAGTCAGGGTTACGTACCTTTATATAAACTAAAGTAATTATACGTAAATACGAGTTGTTTAGACTCTCTGTTCCATTTTACATAATTGTGGCATAGAATAGGATATTTCTACTTTAGAGGTTAGGTTACTAATTTGTTAAATTGAAAAAAGAAAATCAGGCAAAGAGCGATCGTTGCAAATCATCTGAAAATTACAATAAAAAAAAAATCCAAAATTGGTTGATAATAGAGGGCTGTAGGTGGTTTTGAACATTTTTTTTTCGTTTGGCCCCAGTGTGCGATGGTGGCACATGCCCTGTTCTTGCAAGTTTTATAACTATTTTAAGAATCTGCTCTATTTCTTCGTCGTGCTTTAAAAGCTTGATCTCATTATTATTAACATGTGTGTCCGACGCCCTTGTCCGATTACTCTTTTTGCGGGCTCTCCTCCCTCTTCTTATGCGTTCGCCCCCTCCCCATTGTCTAGGAGTATTTCTGCACTCTGCTTTATTACTTTCTATTTTTTCCTGCACTGCGTAAGTATTTGGACTGTTGTGCGTCTCCACCCTCACTACTTCTTGCTTTGTCTTTTACGGCTTCTCTCTTGCACCTTCTTCTTCGCCAAGCACACTTTTCTTTATCTCTCTCTCTCTCTCTCTCTCTAGTTCATGCTCGGTGTTTGGGGACCAGACCGAACATCCTGTGAGTTTAAAGCCACTGATCTGTCTCTCCTGTTATCAGGGCCGTATTCACCGTTTCTTTACTGCAGTGGGCCCCTATCTTGTGGTGGTTCCGGTCTTATGAAGTTTCAATTGTAGCCGTCCCCGCTGTCCTGAATTTTATAGTCATTCCCATAACGGTTGTATATGTCCCTGCTGTAGTTATTGTATAAGTCCCCATTGCCCCGATTGCCATTATGATTATTGTTTCTGAGATTGTAATTATTCTACCTATCATTGTTATTATTTTTATTCTTATTTTAGGCCTCTGTTGCGCCATCGTTACAACCCCTGTAATAATTATTGTAAATATTATCATTTAAGTTATCATTTCTGTCATTGTAGTTGTTATTCCTATTATTATAATTGTTAATTATGTTATTGTTATCATTATTCCTGCTGAAGTAATTATTTTTTCTGTTACAAGACTCCCTAAGGCCATTGTTGCAGCCCTTGTTATAATTATAGTAATTATTGTTGTGAGAATTATCAATTCCGTTTCCGTAGTTATAGACGCTTCTGTTTGTATTGGTGTTGTCGAAGGGTTGGTTATGCCCCCCGTTTTTCTGTCTCTCCTCTTTGTCCCTGTCTTGCTTGCGTGAGTGGCAGTGTCTCGCATAATGTCTCGGTCTCTGACAGTAATTGCAATTTCCCTTTGGTTTCCTCTAGTTATCTCTTGAAGTTTTTCTCTCGTTTATCACCGCTGGAAGTCTTCGGCATTTCTCAACTGAATGCCCGGTTCGACGGTTACAATATAAACAGCATTTTTCGTTTGCCCCTGTGGCGCCTTGTACCCCATTAGTGGTTTCTGCCGTGTTTTCTTCTTTTCTTGCCAGATTTACTAGTTGCTCTCACTCAGTTGTTGTCTTATTGTATGTGGACAGTGCACATACTCATACTGCGTGCCGTAAACTAAGGTCGTTATCAATTTTTAGTGCCTCTATGATTGCTTCACAGAGGATCCTCAGGCTTAGACTAATAGTTTTACACCTGAACGTTGGGTGTAGATCATAAGTGAATTGTTTCACTGTCTCTGCTTTCACGCTTTTCTTTAGCACTTGTTTTTGGATAGGCAACAGATTTGGATTCAAATCGTGTAATATCGTCAGTCTATTGTACAAATGTAGCACCCTTCCAAAATAGTCTTCTATTGACTCGTTGTCTTGCTGCTTGTTTATTTTTAACCTTGCCATTAGGGTATTTAAGTTGTTTATGCTTCCGTACCTGTTCGAAAGTTCCTGAAGAAATTCTTGCACTGCTTTTAACTGAGCCAGTCTTGGCACAAAATGCTCGGCTGCTTTACCTTTTAGTCTGTTTGCGAGGGTGCCCAAAAAAAAAATTCATTCTCTGGCCCTATTTGCCGTGTAACCATTTGCACCATTCTCCCTAATAGTGGTAGGTTAATTGATTCCCTGTCGAAGAACGGAATGTTGCTTGTTATATGGCAGAGTGTTGGCAAAATATTTTATAGTGGTCTTCGTGTTCCGTTTTCGTCACACCCCATATAGACTCTCTTCTCATCTGGTTGTGAGTGTAGATATATATCATCTTCCTGCCTTTGTTTAAGTGATTGCGGAGCAGTCCAAGTGCGTTGGTCTCTATACGTGGGACGAGCAGCCGATGCAAAAGCTGCCTTTTCCATCCATTCTTGTTCTCGCTGATCTCTCTGACTCTGCTCTCCAGATGACGTTTTCTATCGTTTTTTATTTATGTGCTCTTTATGCCCCTCCAGTCATCACGCATGGCTGGCAAGGTAGGCCACCCAAAAATATCTGTATCCTCTGGTGTTCTTCGTGGGCCCATTTTTTCCGCCTGGGTCGCAAAAATTTCTGTAGTTCCCCAATTTTGATACGTCCCATCTGTTTGATACTGCTTTATTTCTCTGTCTCTATCTAGTTTATCCCCCCTCGTATCATTCAATCCCTTCCCCTTGTTTTTGTTTGCCGTTGACCTGGTTTTATTTATTGTTGTAGTTGCTTTGCCTGTTAGGTGTACTACTTCTTTTTTCTGGTTTTTCTTTACTTTCACTATCATTCAAGCAAAGATCCCCATTACCACTGCTCTAGTTTCTTCGTCCAATGCATCTAATTTTTTGCACCCACTTGTTTCTAATTCTAATCCTAGCATTTGCTGTTCTGTGTCTTCTCCTCGTTCTTTTTTATTAAACATATTACATATCTCCACTCTAACGTTTTGTACTTCGTCCCTGTTATTCGCAACGTCATAGTTCATACCCCCTGAAAGAGACATGTTTGCTGTGTCTGTGGTTTTGGTTTTCTTAAGTGTATCTGTTTGGCTCACACAACACACCCCGTTCTTATTTGAAAAATTCGGTTCACTCTGAGTCAGTTTACTAGGCTCTGAGACTTTCCAATCGTTGTTGTTGAGACTCGCTCATGTTAAGAGCCACTGGATTATCCTCTGCTCCGGTCGGGTCCGCCCCGGCACTCAAGTTCGATTTTTGCGGCACTGCACTATGTGTGCTTCTCTCAGGAGTTTTGTTTTCCCGAGACGAGAAAACTAAGAAAAAAAAAATTCCGTCTCTTACCGTACCCCATACTCAGCACCAAAACTGTTAAGGATGAAAGATATTGGTAAGGAGGTGCTTCGCGAGAATGATCAATACTTATTATTTCAAGGACCTTTATTTAAGATACCATAATAATATGCAAGGTAGTGAGTGTGTTTTCTTCGAATGCTCGTCCTATACTCCCCCGATAGACTCTCTTCTTGCTTGTGCTTCCCTTCCCCTGGCCCTACAGCCCCTCGTTGCGAGATTTGAGGAGAGGGAGCGTAGAGTCTCACCTATACTATCGTATGTTACACCACAGTTTGTCAAGAATATTGCTTAATGGTTAACCTAATTCAATCGGATGTATCTTCCACTTTCTAATGCTATTAAAATGCATTATAAAGAGAAAAAATCGCTTTAACGTATCAGTCCCTTGTATTCTAGGGTCCTAGTCAACTCTTGACTCCCACATCTTGCAAGTTTATTGTACACGTATGGCATGATGTGTGAGATGAAGAAAATGGGGTGTATTTCACGAACGTTGATAGTCTTGGACTATACTAACAAGCAAATAACAGAGAAAAAGCTTATTAAAAGTGGTTACGATCAGCAGAGGGAGAATAAAATTTTAACAATTTTCTTCCAGCCATGAATTAATGTGTGTCATGTAAGAAATTACATAAAAAAAATTTCAGCAAGTATTAAGGAACTATGAAGCAGCAGCTTTGACCAGCGATAAATGCAACAGAGTTATAAGTCTTATAAATTATACCTACTGAATCCTTTGAGTATTACCTAATCAGTTCTATTAAAACAAATGAAGTGTGTTAATGTATTTAAATGATTAAGCCGTTGTAAATAAATCTAGCCAAATCCAAATAAAATAATGTTATAACTAATGGCAGTCATAACATTTAAATGAGGATTTTTTATTTAAGTGAATAGAACAAATAGAGCACATGCGCAAGGTACACAGAGATTAATAAATACAGATGCATGGAAAAACTCTTTAAAGTTAAGTAAAAAAAAAAAAAAAAAGAAAAGGATTATTTGATGTAGGTAAAAAAATACAGAGTACAGCCATTGTACGACGACTTCATAACAAGTGCTAGACTAACAATTGATCATTTTCAAACAATTTTTTTTAACAGATAAAATTTCGAATGCCTTGGTGGCTTTTATTACAAACGCTAACATTTACTCACTGTTAAGTGCATATGAAAAAAATTTAATTAATATAAAAAACGTTTAGAAAGAGCATCCTGTGAAGTAAAATTGTATTACAGACCAGTAAATACAGATAAATTAAAAATAAAAAACTATTTTAGCCAGTAAATGTATCTTAACAAACTAAATTTATACAATTAATGCAAGATCCCAGTTCTTGCGTACAAGTACAACTGATATTAGCGAGTTTACAACGGTTTTTACCATACTATGTCGGAAGTTGGTTTTCTTTGGTGCATGGTAACTAAAAAAACTTATACATTCCACGGGATAAGGATTAGCAAACCTCAGAACACAATGATTATGCTCTTGGCGTGGCTTCGAGCTCCAATCGTATGTATTCTGAACCCGCTACTATTTTATGATTTTTTGCAATTACTGGCGATGATCTTCTTAAACACAAAAAAATTCTGGATATTAAAACATCATGTTTTTTAAGATCTTTAAGTTTGATGTTAACTTTATATACAAAAATATTAAACTAGTACATTAGATAAAGGAAAATAATTATTTTTTAATTTTTCGGTTTCTTGCGGCTTAGACTGCCAATTCAATATTTTAACAAAATATACTGAGAAAAAAAAAAAATTGTGTTTGAATGACATCAAAAGTTATAACGCTCAAATTTTTACTAAAAATATTTTTAAAAAGTTAGATAGGGGAGAACAACTTATTATTTTTTTTAAAAGAACTTTTTTAAAAAAAAACAAGGGAATGACATGCTAGTTTACAATGTTTCATACAAAAAAGTTGTAATTTGATCATGTCTTTGTCTTTTACAGTAAACGTAAAAAATTCTACGAAACAAAGTGACCGCCATTTTAAGTCTAAAACTAAATTAAAACTCACATAAATCATAAATGCTATGTAACCTACTGCATTGTACGTTTTGTTTCGCCTGATTTACTACGCATACCCCAGTAATTTTCAAACATACTTTAAATGCAAAATTAAAAAATTTAATCCCAAAAAACTGATATCTGAGGCTAATATTTTTGGCAACAACAATGATCATTTGTTATACTAATTCTTAACACTTCCTAGATGGTTTAAATACATTTTTTATTTTAAAAGAATAAGTAACAAAAGCAATAAACAAGCGCAAAATTTTTCGAAGAATAAGCCAACTCTTTACTGTAGTTCAGTAGAATCCGCTAGGTAGCGTTAAAGGTAAATTAAAGCTACCTATTATCAAAAAAAGGACGCATGGTTATAGTATACTATATACACTATAATATACCCAAGCTGATTGTTGATTATCATAGTTGTACAACAGTCAAGAACAGAATTGGTAGCCATAAAACTGGGTATTTTGGCTACTTATGACACTCTTCTTTAATAAACAAGCAACTTTCCTTTAACTAAACCATAAACTACCAAGATTACCGATTGCCACAAAAAAGCAGGTGTTATAACCATAAATGCCTTCAGCAGAATACTTGCAGATTTCCAGCCAGAGCACAGTCTGATTCAACAGTTTCAAAGTTTAGTCACTGTTTTTCTAACCGACCGTGTGCTACCGGAGCACATTCTTCCACAACAGCAAGGTAGCAAAACAACGCTGAGGAGTCCCACATCATCAGAGATAAGTAGGAGATTGCGAAACTCAACGCTACGGAATGTGCCAACTTTTTCCAACAATACAAAAGTACCGTCCAAGCGGCTGAACCAGGCATACATTTTGAACGGTTGAAAAGTTAAACTTCTATACACTCATTACATGCAAGGGTAAATCAAAGATTTCAGATTCTGGCCTCAGAAATAGAGTAATAAAAGTGGATTGTCCTTGATTATCCCACCTTTGTCACATTCCCTGTGATGTACTGACGTACTTCTAGTTCCCTCTACACCACATAATGGCACCCCACGCCAGCACAACATGCAATTTAAATTTTATAAATTCTTTAGGGTTGACTTCCACAGTAAAGTACCAGTTGGTTTCCTTGAGCAAAACTTTTTATTCATATATAAGTTAATATTTCGTCTCTTCTAGGAGACCTTTTTAACCCTATTTAACACAATGTACGAATAAAACAAGCAAGTTAAAGTTATGAAGGAGTCACACTTAAAATTTCTTTGAACATATTTGAGATGTTTTTTTTTCTTTTGCTTTGTTATGTCGTTGTATCTACCAACACACGACGCTTCACTAGTCCAATCAACAATTGGCATAAAAACGTGCCACGCATATACACACTAACTATGAATACAACTAACATTACAATACAAGAGAACATAAGGAATTATAACCAAAGTTTTTTAAGACTTAAAGAGACCGGTAAAAAAAAAAAAAAAAAAAAAAAAAAGAACTGTACGTATACATACATTATACATGAACCTCGACCGGATGGCGCGTACAAACACACCACTCGAGAGAGAGAAAAGTTGAAACGTTCAAGGAGAAGGAGGAATGGCGCAGAGAGGGATCCCAGACTGAAATATATATCTCATCCAGTTAAAACGCTATCAGTTCTAATAAACGATCGTGCCCCGGCGACGACCACGGCGTCGTTAGCTCTCCTGAAAACGACGCCGAAAATTACCAGCTCTCTCCTATATGTATATATATACATACACCTATGCCTATACCTTTTAATGTTCCTGTGCTTTGCTGGTGTGCTGTTACAGGTCGTTGCGTCTCCNTGCCATATAATATTATAGAAATATAACCTTATACTTAAGGGCTCAAGCACCTACTATCCACTGGATTTTTTTTTTCAGAAGCATGGTTATAATATGTGCCTACGTAAAGAGAAGTGGATTTGCGTAGAATTGTGTATGTGGGTACCCATTTTAAAGACTCGCAAAAGAAGTGTACTAAATGTGTGCTTACAAGGAGAGGAGTAGAAATTCCGGATGTAGCTGTACAGCTAAGTTCGTAACAAAAGTAAAAGACACTAACTGCAAGGAGTCTTTCTCGCTACTTACACTTCAACTATACCTTAAAGTATAATACGCCATTCGACTGACTGGCTTTAATTTATTAATTGAACATTGTGGAGACTAAGGGACCATAAGAAAATAGTGAACAAAATGTTTTGGTAAATACTTTTTATGTGTTTAAGTATAATTATGTGTGTAAAAGAAAAAAGGTACGAAAGGTGACTGACAACGTGATGCTCGTAACTGCTCAGGACGAGGCAAGCAAGTAGTTAACTAATCTTTGGTATTGGCACGGTGGTAATCCACGAGCAGAGTTAAAATGATAATGCCCAGTGTATGGAGCAGATCCGTGTAGTCGCTGGACAAGTTGTGTGTGTGCGTGCGAAGAATGGCAGTTTTTTGCGTCAAAAGGTTGAGCATGCGTAAGAGTAGAAGCCATCCAAACAATTTTTTTCTGATATAAGTTTTTTTTTTAAATTTCTTATATACTTCTATTTATTTCACTTAAAGTAAAATATTATTTTTACCTGACTCAATCGCTTTCTTGGGTATTATGTGATGTAATAACATTAAAAAATCAGAAATGCGACAATACCTTAAGGATCTTACCGAGAGGATATTACCGCAAAGATATCATCACAAGAATAGTAAAAAGAGTAAGGGTTTGTCTATAAAATTGTTGTATAAAAGTTTATAAGGTGTTAATGAATCAGACTTTAGTATTAAGAAGTCTACGTGAAACTCTTGACCAAGATGGCAGATTTTAATAAAGCGGTGGGACGAGGTAGAAAGATACAAGCGTCAGTGAGCAAAGGGAATAAAAAGGTAGGAAAAAAAAAATCCAAGAACTAAGAACTTAATCCTTGTCCCTTTTCTAACCGAGTTTCTAAGATTCAGACTGATAAGTGGAGGGCCTGTCTCAAGCTCTTCCGTTATAAAGTGCTGTTATAGAACAATAAACTAGAATCATGAAGAGAATAAATAGTGATGGTAAAAAAAAGGTTGCTAACCGAACACTTTCCATTCTTAAAGGTCCAAAAATGTTTCGCGAGTTTCACGAAAACAAAGGGCTGAAAAGAGCTCATGTGTGGTTGGGCTACGTAGAAAACGCGGAAGCGTTAGATAAGTTAAGTGATAAAACATTATATACAATTTTAAAGTAGTGGCTTCAAGATGGTGCTTTTAAGTCACTTATGACTAAATCACAGACTGTTGCAAATTTTGAACTTTTCTAATTGCTTTTCATAATGCACTTACTCAAGCGCAATCACGAAGAGGGAAAATAAAAGCAATGTCTTAAAAGCAGGGACGGGATAAAGCTGTGCAGGACTATATGTAAGAAAAAATTCAGAATTGAATATCAAGCGCGAGAGCCAGACGTTGTTACGCTGAGCTTCTTTATCACTTCTGTAACAAGACTGCGTGCAAGAAAAATAAAGTTAATCCGAATTTACCTTGCTGCATTTTGAGTGTCTTATTTTGTGCATAACGATACCTGCTCTTTTCCCCTCAACGTTCAATGCATTATCTCAGCATCAACGCCGTCCCTCAGGCATTAATAGCGTACAAGGGATTATTGGGGTACAGTCAAGTGAAATTAATGTTTTGACAGCAGAGATGGGATAAAGCTGTGCAGGACTACATGTACGAAAGAATTTCGATGTGTAAAGGAATAAATTTTAAGTTTAATAAGATTTGTGATCAACTGACAATATGACTGTTGGCTTATATTTGGCAGAACGTAAACTTTGCTCTGATAATCATATACTTCAGGATATTATCAGAATTTTGGGAATTTCAGAGAATCAATGTGAGGAAATCAAGGAGCAGCGTGGCACAAAAGTTAGAGCAGACAGTAGATGGACGTGGCGCTTTCAAGGAAAGCTATTACTGCAAGGACACCAACAGAAGCGGCTACCACGACCGACACAACGAAGAATACTTCTCCTTAACAGAGAGACAGCACTAGTTAGCGCGGTAACAACATCGCCAAGCAAATTCAGAAAAATTCAAAGTGTTTTAACTGCGGTTGAATAGGGTATGTTGCTCGTGATTGTTTTCCTCTGAAGTGAAATATTAATTGTTAAGCTTATAAAGAGACATAGTATATTGCTTTGAAATTTCCGAATTTGTTGGTTCACATTACAGAGGTTAACATAGTTTAGAAAAAACCAACGGATTTATTTCTAGAAGAGCTTTTGCGTGGTACAAGAACAGATGGGCATAAATTTAGCGTACAAATTGATATGGCATCATTGGTGTGGACTTTAACCGATTTTTTAATAAAGCGTGGTGATTTTCAAATGATAAAATCAGGTTTGGTGTAAGTTGCATCCTGAGCAGTTAACATCGTCTCGATGAGTGTAACTCATGGTAATTTTATTGTTAAAAATTTAAAGTCACGTAAATTGCTATTTCAAGTTGCGTCTGACGATGCGCAAGAAAATGACGTTATACTTGGCAACCCTTTTACCGAAGTCCAAGACTTGAACTGCATGCACCTATTGGTAGCAATTTCATTTTTGCAGACGTTGTGGCAAGTGATCTTAGAGAGGTAAATATGAATGATAATAATATTTAGACAACGAATGCTAATAGAAGTTAAATGGTGCAAAAAGGTTAAGTTGAAACCTGACACGGTAAAATTAACAAATGCTTTCACTGACAAANTTAACCCTTTTACCGAAGTCCAAGACTTGAACTGCATGCACCTATTGGTAGCAATTTCATTTTTGCAGACGTTGTGGCAAGTGATCTTAGAGAGGTAAATATGAATGATAATAATATTCAGACAACAAATGCTAATAGAAGTTAAATAGTGCAAAAAGGTAAAGTTGAAACATGACACGGTAAAATTAACAAATGCTTTCACTGACAAACAAGAAATTTGAATGTTGATTATTAATTTGAGCGTGCGAATAAAAGTTGTAAATGTCAGCAATGGGATATAGAAACCAGTAGATAAAATATATTTGGATGGAGTGTCACAGATAAAGTAGGCATGAATATCAAGCTTAAAGAGGAGGCACAAATTAGTTTAAAACCGTTTTGAGTAAGTGCTCATGATAAACGTGATTCGGATTAATTAATTAATGATTATAGTAAAGTCAGGATAGTAACTGATATAAATTCTGAGCTTGGGAATACAGAATTTAAGGTAAGAAAAAACAAAGATTTTAAGCCTATGGTTGTTAATCATTAAAAAATTAATGGAATAACAGAGCCTGTACATCACCCGATTCTTAATTCCGATGATCTATTGGAAAAATTGAATCAAGCAGAATCTTTTGTTGAATCAGATCTGTCATCCAGATATATACAAATTCTCTAGTATGAAAGTTTGAAAGACGTAATTGCCTACATCAATGAAACTCAAATGAGGCGTTTCAAACGTGTAATGTTGGGCTTGGCAAATGAACCGCGATTCTTTGAAAAATTGATGTACAAGGTTCTGGGTGTGATGAAAAGACATGGTATAGCATGACATTTTTTTTATAACATATTTGTATAAGACAAGTCGTTGAAGGCTTGTCATAATTTTCGTAGATAAGTGTTTGTTTCAAAGAAATTAATAAATTGACGATGCTATTATATTAACAAACAAAACAAAAATTAGCTACGGCATTATTTTTATTATTAATACTAACTAATCGACACAGATTAATACAATTTCACAATTACATTTATATACATTTTGGACAAACCTTTTTTTTTATTTAATTGTGCAATTATATTAATCTGTGTCAATTAGAACGTGCTGTCAAAATAAAATGTACGTGCATGCAGCTCAAGTCTGGGGCTTTGGTAAAGTGGTTGCCAAGTATAATGTCATCTTCTTGGGCATTGTCAGACACAACTTTAAATAGAAATTTACGTAACTTTAGATTTTTAACAATAACATTACCATGAGTTACACTCATCGAGTTGATGTTCACTGCTCCGAATGCCCCTAACACCAAACCTTATTTTATCATTTAAAAATCACCACGCTTTATTGAAGAATTGGTTAGAGTACACACTAATAGTGTCATGTCAATTTGTGCGCTAAATTTATGCCAATATATTTTTATAACACGCAAAAGCTCTTCTAGGAATAAATCCGTAAGTTTAAACTACACTATGTTAACCTCTGTAATTTGAACCAACGAATTCGGGAATTTCAATGCAATATGCTATGATTCTTTATAAGCTCAACAATTAATATTACGCTTAAGAAAAAAACAATCACGAGCTACATAACCTATGTAACCGCTGTTTAAACACTTTAAATTTCCCTAAATTTGCTTGTCTGTGTTGTTACCTTGATAACTAGTGCTGTCTTTCTGTTAGGTGGAAGTATTCTTCGTTGTGTCAGTCGTGGTAGCCGCTTTTGTTGGCGTCCTTGCAGTTATAGCTTCCCCTGAAAGCGCCACGTTCATCTACTGTCTGCTTTACCTTTTATGCCATGCTGCTCCTTGAGTCCCTTACATTGATTCTTCGCAATTTCCTAAATACTGATAATATCCTGAAGTATATGATTATCAGACTAAAGCTTACGTTCTGCCAAATATAAGCCCACAGTCATGTTGCCAATTGATCACAAATCTTAATAATTAAAAAATTTATTCCTTTGCACATCAAAATTTTTTCTTACATATTGTCCTGCGCTGTTTTATTCCATCCCTGCTATAAAAATATTTATTTCACTTCACTGTACCCCAATAATCCCTTGTGCGCTACTAATGCCTAAGGGACGGCGTTGATGCTGAGATGATGCATTGAACTTTGAGGGGAGAAGAGCAGGTATCGTTATGCATAAAATAAGACACTCAAAATGCAGCAAGGTAAATTCGGATTAACTTTATTTTTCTTACACGCAGTTTTGTTACAAGAGTGATGAAGAAGCTCAGCGTAACAACGTCTGACTTTTGCGCTTGATGTTTAATGCTGAATTTTTTTTTACATATAGTCCTGCACAGCTCTATCCCGTCCTTGCTTTTAAGACATTGCTTTTATTTTTCCTCTTCGTGACTGCGCTTAAGTAAGTGCATTACGAAAAGCAATTAGGAAAGTTTCAAAATTTGCAACTTTAAAATTGTATATAATGTTTTATCACTTCACTTATCTAACGCTTTCGTGTTTTTTACGTCGCCCAACCTCACACGAGCACTTTCCAGCCCACTGTTTCCGTAATACTCGCAAAAAATTTTTGACCTCCAACAATGAAAAGCGTTTGTTTAGCAAAATTATTTTTACCATCACTATTTATTCCCTCGATGATTTTAGTTTATTGTTCTATAACAGCACATTATAACGGTAGAGCTTGAGACAGGCCCTTCGCTAATCTGTCTGGATCTTTAAAACTTGATCCTTATACTTTTTCCAACTAAGTTTTTAGTTCTTGGATTTCTTTCTTATACCTTTTTATTTCCTTTGCTCTCTGACGCTTTTATCTTTCTACCTCGTCCCGCGCTTTATTTAAATCTGCCATCTTGGTCAAAAGTTGCACGTAGACTTTTAAATACTAAATTCTGGCTTATTTACACCTTAAAAACTCTTATACAACAACTTTATAGGCAAACCCTTACTTTTTTTACTATTCTTGTGATGATATCTTTGCGGTAATATCCTCTCGGTAAGATCCTTACGGTATTGTCGTATTTCTAATTTTTTAATGTTATTACATCACATAATACCCAGGGAAGTGATTTAGTCAGGTAAAAATTATTTTCCACTTTAATTAAAATAAAAAGAAGTCTAAAGGAAATCTAAAATAAAACTTATATTAAAAAAAAAATTGTTTAAATGGCTTTAACTCTCACGCATCCTTAACCTTCTCACGCAAAGAACTGCCATCTTTCACACGTACAAACACAACTCGTGCAGTGACTACACGTATCTGCTCCACACACTGAACATGATCGTTCTAACTACACTTGTTGATCACCACCCTGTTAATAACAAAGATTAGTTCACTACTTGCTTGCCTCATCCAGAGCCATTACGAGCATCGCGTCGTCAGTCACCTTTTGGACCTTTTTTTTCTTACACACATAACTATACTTATACATTTACAAAGTATCTACCAAAACTTTTCGTTCACTATTTACTCATGGTCCCTTAGTCTCCTAAATGTTTTATTAATTAATCAAAGCCAGTCAGTCAAATGGCACATTATACTTTTAGGTATAGTTGAAGTGTAAGTAGCGAGGAAGACTCCTTGCAGTTAGTGTCTTTTACTATTGTTATGCACTTAGCTGTACAGCTTCATCTGACATTTCTACTCCTCTTTTTGTAGGCACACATTTAGTACACTCCTTTTTAGAGTCTTAAAAATGGGTACCTACATACACATTTCCACGCAAATCCACTTCTCTCTATGTAGGCACATTTTATTACCATGCTTCTGAATTTAAAAAAACCAGTTGATAGTAGGTGCTTGGGTATTTGAGTATGAGGTTATATTTCTTTAAAATTATATGGAAAACAATATTATTGTTGGCATAAAAATACCCTCTATGATACAATATTGTGAAAAAAGGTGGTGCAATTATCGTGGAAATGAGTATGCCTACAATAATTGGGTATAATATTAATTTATATTTAATAAGTCAACAAATTTGACTTGTATATTACGGTGCACGACATAAAAAAAATACATAGGCTAGAAAAGGTAAAATCTTGTTTTAAACTTTTTTTTCTTATTAATTACATGTGAAACATGTGAAACAATTTTATTTAAGGAATAGGTGTTGTATTGTATCTATTGTGAAGGAACGAAAAAAATTTAAAAAAAGGATGTATAAGTAGACGAATATGGAAAAGGCAAATCAGTTATCAACGAGCAACCAAAGCATTAACACGTTAGAACGCCCAGTTTTCAAAAAGCCTATGCATGAAAGTGATCATTGGCTAAAATTTATTTGCATATTTTCCTGTTGTTCTAAAGATAAAAGAAATTCTAAGCGTTCCGTCAGGTATCACATTCGATGAATTAATTGCACACTACAAAATTCATGCATATCAGCCTTACATTTCATCAGCATTTAACAATAGTGATGAGATATGCATCTCAATTCAACATCAAGATTCATATCTTTTACCCTCATGAAGTGCTATACATATTGTCGAACTCGTCACCCGAACTGAGTTTGTTAATAATGCTATTTGTCATTTGTTAGAAGAAATTTACTACAAACTGAACGCCATCGAGATTAATAAGTGCAAAAATGTTTTTATAACAACTTTAAAGAAATGTTAGATATCACACTTTCGAGGTTAAAGTTCAATGCTAGAAAACGCAGAATGGCTAGATATTGCCAAAACAAACAAATTTGTGAATAATGAAGGTTATTTTAATGTTTCTATACCTTGAAGCATGATACTTTGCTTTGCTAAGGACTATCGTGAGGTTGTAGTAAATGCAAAGCATGAAATAATCCTCACGATATTGAAAAATGACTTAAATGCACTTGTACAAACAGCTGCTAGTGATGTTAACAAGGACTATAAAATTACATTGACTCTAATATAATGGCTCATGCCTTACGTAAGTGCATCAGACAGATTTAAAATACGTCTGCTTGATGTCATTTGCAAAAGATAAGCTATTCCTATGAATTTTCACAATTGGGAGTTGTATGAATATCCCCTTCTTCCATCAACTATAAATCATGTTTTTGGACCGTAAAAACATCAAATCAATTGAAAAACCAACGATTTGTTGTTTTAGGCGTTCAAACAAATCGTAAAGGTCCGAAAGCTGTCAATGCTAGTCGCTTTAATCATTGTAATATAAGTAATGTTCAATTATTTCTCAAGTCTCAGTACGACCCATGTAGCAATGTTAACCTCAATATTAATCATCATCAATTTTCTTTACTCTACAAGATGTATGGAAATTTTGAAAATGTATATTATGGTAAGGAAATGGAATCCTTTGCACATCAAAATTTTTTCTTACATATTGTCCTGCGCTGTTTTATTCCATCCCTGCTATAAAAATATTTATTTCACTTCACTGTACCCCAATAATCCCTTGTGCGCTACTAATGCCTAAGGGACGGCGTTGATGCTGAGATGATGCATTGAACTTTGAGGGGAGAAGAGCAGGTATCGTTATGCATAAAATAAGACACTCAAAATGCAGCAAGGTAAATTCGGATTAACTTTATTTTTCTTACACGCAGTTTTGTTACAAGAGTGATGAAGAAGCTCAGCGTAACAACGTCTGACTTTTGCGCTTGATGTTTAATGCTGAATTTTTTTTTACATATAGTCCTGCACAGCTCTATCCCGTCCTTGCTTTTAAGACATTGCTTTTATTTTTCCTCTTCGTGACTGCGCTTAAGTAAGTGCATTACGAAAAGCAATTAGGAAAGTTTCAAAATTTGCAACTTTAAAATTGTATATAATGTTTTATCACTTCACTTATCTAACGCTTTCGTGTTTTTTACGTCGCCCAACCTCACACGAGCACTTTCCAGCCCACTGTTTCCGTAATACTCGCAAAAAATTTTTGACCTCCAACAATGAAAAGCGTTTGTTTAGCAAAATTATTTTTACCATCACTATTTATTCCCTCGATGATTTTAGTTTATTGTTCTATAACAGCACATTATAACGGTAGAGCTTGAGACAGGCCCTTCGCTAATCTGTCTGGATCTTTAAAACTTGATCCTTATACTTTTTCCAACTAAGTTTTTAGTTCTTGGATTTCTTTCTTATACCTTTTTATTTCCTTTGCTCTCTGACGCTTTTATCTTTCTACCTCGTCCCGCGCTTTATTTAAATCTGCCATCTTGGTCAAAAGTTGCACGTAGACTTTTAAATACTAAATTCTGGCTTATTTACACCTTAAAAACTCTTATACAACAACTTTATAGGCAAACCCTTACTTTTTTTACTATTCTTGTGATGATATCTTTGCGGTAATATCCTCTCGGTAAGATCCTTACGGTATTGTCGTATTTCTAATTTTTTAATGTTATTACATCACATAATACCCAGGGAAGTGATTTAGTCAGGTAAAAATTATTTTCCACTTTAATTAAAATAAAAAGAAGTCTAAAGGAAATCTAAAATAAAACTTATATTAAAAAAAANGCAAAAAATTGTTTGACATCTTCTCCTTTTTTCTGGCGACACTCTTTAAATTCATAGCGTCGAGCTATAACATATAACACTGGTTGCAAATGCTCCTTCATTTTCTTGGTTAACTTTAAATTTCCTATATAATTTTATTTATTTTACTTAAAGTGAAATATTTTTTTTACCTGACTAAATTACTTCCCTGGGTATTATGTGATGTGATATAATTAAAAAATTAGAAATACGACAATACCGAAAGAATCTTACCGAGAGGATATTACCGCAAAGATATCATCACAAGAATAGTAAGAAGAGTAAGGGTTTGCCTATAAAATTGTTGTATAAAAGTTTATAATGTGTAAATAAGCCAGACTTTAGTATTTGAAAGTCAACGTGCAACTCTTGACCAAGATGGCAGATTTAAATAAAGCGCGGGACGAGGTAGAAAGTTAAAAGCGTCAGAGCACAGAGGAAATAGAAAGGTATAAGGAAGAAATCCAAAAACTAAAAAATTAGTTGGAAAAGAGACAAGGATCAAGTTTTAAAGATCCAAACAGATAAGCGAAGGGCCTGTCTCAAGATCTTCCGTTATAAAGTGCTGTTATAAAACAATAAACTAGAATCATGGAGGGAATGAATAGTGATGGTAAAAAAAATTTTGCTAAACAAACGCTTTTCATTGTTGGAGGTCAAAAAATGTTTTGCGAGTTTTACGGAAACGGAGAGCTGGAAAGTGCTCGTGTGTGGTTGGGCGACGTAGAAAACACAAAAGCGTTAGATAAGTAAAGTAATAAAACATCATATACGATTTTTAAGTCGTGGCTTCAAGATAGTGCTATTAAGTAGCTTATAACTAAATCACAGACTGTTGCTAATTTTTAAACTTTTTTGATTGCTTTTCGTAATGCACTTACTCAAGCGCAGTCATGAAGTAAGAGAATTAAAACAATGTTTTGATAGTAGGGACGGGATAAAGCTGTGCAGGACTAAACGTAAGAAAAAATTCAGCATTGTACATCAAGCGCAAGTGCCAGATGTTGTTACGCTGAGCTTCTCCATCACTCCTGTAACGAAACTGCGTGTAAGAAAAATGAAGTTAATTTGAATTTACCCTGCTGCATTTTAAGTGTTTCGTTTTGTGCATAACGATACCTGCCCTTCTCTAGTGCATCATCTCTGCACCAACGCCGTCCTTTAGGCATTAGTAGAGCACAAGGGGTTATTGGGGTACAGTGAAGTGAAATAAATACTTTTATAGCAGGGATGGAATTAAGCAGCGCAGGACTATTTGTTAGCAAAAATTTTGATTTGCAAAGGAATAATTTTTTGTTTAATAAGATTTGTGATCAATTGGCAACATGATTGTGGGCTTATATTAAGCAAAACGTAAACTTCCGTCTGATAATCATATACTTCAGCATATTATCAGTATTGAGGAAATTGCGAAGAATCAATGTGAGGGACTCATGGAGCAGCGTGGCACGAAATGAAAAGCAGACAGTAGATAGACGTGGTGCTTTCAGGAAAGCTATTACTGCCAGGACACCAACAAAAGCGGCTACTACGACTGACACAACAAAGAATACTTCCACTTAACAGAAAGACAGCACTAGGTAGCGAGGTAACAACACAGACAATTAAATTTAGGGAAATTAAAAGTGTTTCAACTGCGGTAAGATAGGTTATGTAGCTTGTGATTGTGTTTCTCTGAAGCGTAATATTAATTGTTAGGCTTATAAAGAGACATAGCATATTGTTTTGAGATTCCTAAATTCATTGGTTCAAATTACAGAGGTTAATATAGTGTAGTTAAAACATATGGATTTATTCCTAGAAAAGCTTTTGCGTGGTATAAAAATAAATTGGCATAAATTTAGCGCTTAAATTGACATGGCATCATTGGTGTGCACTCAAACCGATTCTTTAATAAAGCGTGGAGATTTTAAAAAGATAAAATCGGTTTTGGTGTTAGGTGCATTCGGAACAGTAAACATTAACTAGATGGGTGTAACTCATGGTAATGTTATTGTTAAAAATCTAAAAATACGTAAATTCCTATGGTAAGTTGTGTCTGACAATGCGCAAGAAAATGACGTTATACTTGGCAACCACTTACTGAAGCCCCAGACTTGAACTGCATGCACGTACATTATATTTTTACAGCACGTACATTATACACATTTTAGACAAACCTATTTTTCTTTAATTAAATTGTGCAATTGTATCAATTTGTGTCGATTAGTTACTATAAATAATAAAAATACTGCTTTAGCTAATTTTTTACTTTTTTGTAAATAGAATAGCATCGTCAATTTATCAGTTTCTTTAAGAACATACAATATTCTACAAAAATTATTACAACCCTTTAACGATTTGTCATATACAAATATGTTATAAAGAAAAATGTAATGCTATACCGTGTCTTTTCATCACACCAAGAACCTTGTTCATCAATTTTTTAAAGAATTGCGGTTCATTTGCCAAGCCCAACATTACACGTTTGAAACGCCTCATTTGAGTTTCATTGATGTAGGCAATTACGTCTTTCAAACTTTCATACTAGAGAATTTGTATATATCTGGATGACAGATCTGATTCAACAAAAGATTCTGCTTGATTCAATTTTTCCAATAGATCATCGGAATTAAGGATCGGATAATGTACAGGCTATGTTATTCCATTTATTTTTGAATGATTAACAACCATAGGCTTAAAATCTTTGTTTTTTCTTACCTTAAATTCTGTATTCCCAAGCTCAGAATTTATATCAGTTACTATCCTGACTTTACTATAATCATTAATTAATTAATCCGAATCACGTTTATCATGAGCACTTACTCAAAACGGTTTAAATCTAATTTGTGCCACCTCTTTAAGCTCGATATTCATGCCTACTTTATCTGTGACACTCCCTCCAAATATATTTTTAGTAATGCAATGTCAGTATTCATTAAGCATATTGACAAGTTCATGTTTCTGTTTCCCAGAAGCCTGCTCGCCAATCGATATCTCATCGAGTTTAGTCTCCTTTTTACGTACTTTTTGAGCCTCATGTTGCGTTTTTTTATTTACTAGCTTCTATATCCCATTGCTGACATTTACAACCTTTATAAGCACGCTCAAATTAATAATCAACATTCAAATTTCTTGTTTGTCAGTGAAAGCATTTGTTAATTTTACCGTGTCAGGTTTCAACTTAACCTTTTTGCACCATTTAACTTCTATTAGCATTCGTTGTCTAAATATTATTATCATTCATATTTACCTCTCTAAGATCACTTGCCACAACGTCTGCGAAAATGAAATTGCTACCAATAGGTGCATGCAGTTCAAGTCTGGGGCTTCGGTAAAGGGGTTGCCAAGTATAACGTTATTTTCTTGCGCATCGTCAGACGCAACTTGAAATAGGAAATTTACGTGACTTTAAATTTTAAACAATAAAATTACTATGAGTTACACCCATCAATTTAATGTTTACTGCTCCAAATGCACCTAACACTAAACACGATTTTATCATTTTAAGATCACCATGCTTTATTAAAGAATCAGTTAAAGTACACACCAATGATGCTATGTCAATTTGTGCGCTAAATTTATGCCCATCTATTCTTGTACCACGCAAAAGCTCTTTTCAAAATGAATCCGTTGGTTTTTTCTAAACAATATTAGCCTTTGTTATTTTAACCAACGAATTCAGAAATTTTGAAGCAATATGCTATGTCTCTTTATAAGCTTAACAATTAATATTACGCTCCAGAGTAAAACAATCACGAGCAACATACCCTATTTAACCGCAGTTGTAACACTTTAAATTTTTCTGCATTTTCTTGGCTGTGTTGTTACCGCGCTAACTAGTGCTGTCTTTCTGTTAAGTGGAAGTATTCTATGTTGTGTTGGTCGTGGTAGCAGCTTCTGTTGACGTCCTTGCAGTGATAGCTTTTCTTGAAAGTGCCATGTTCATCTACTGTCTGCTCTAACTATTGTGCCACGCTGCTCCTGGAGTCCCTTACATTGATTCTCCTCAATTTTCTAAATTCTGATAATATCCTGAAGTATATGATTATCAGACCAAAGTTAACGTTCTGCCAAATGTAAGCCAACAGTCATATTGTCATTTGATCACAAATCTTATTAAACTAAAAAGTTATTCCTTTACACATCGTAATTTTTACGTACATATAGTCCATTACAACTTTATCCAATCTCTGCTATTAAAACATCAATTTTACTTTACTGTACCCCAATAATCCCTTGTGTCCTATTAATGCCTAAGGGACGGCGTTGATGCTGAGATGATGCACTGGACGTTGAGGGGAGAAGAGCAGGTATCGTTATGCACAAAACAAGACACTCAAAATGCAGCAAGTTAAATTCGAATTATCTTAATTTTTCTTGCACGGAGTCTTCTTACAAGAGTAATAAAGAAGCTCAGCGTAACAACGTCTGGCTCTCGCGCTTGATGTTCAATGCTGAATTTTTTTTTACTTATAGTCCTGCACAGCTTTATTCCGTCCCTGCTTTTAAGACATTGCTTTCATTTTCCCTCTTCGTGACTGCGCTTGAGTAAGTGCATTATGAAAAGCAATTAGAAAAATTTAAAATTTGCAGCAGTCTGTGATTTAGTTCTAAGTTACTTAAAAGCACCATCTTGAAGCCACTACTTCCAAATTGTATATAATGTTTCATCACTTTACTTGAGCCTTTTCCAGCCCTCCATTTTCGTGAAACTCGCAAAATATTTTTTGACCTCCAACAATGAAAAGCGTTTGTTTAGCAAAATTTTTTTTACCATCACTATTCATTCCCTCCCTGATTCTAGTTTATTGTTCTATAACAGCACTTTATAACGGTAGAGCTTGAGACAGGCCCTTCGCTTATCTGTTTGGATCTTTAAAACTTGATCCTTATACTTTTTCCAACTTAGTTTTTAGTTCTTGGATTTCTTTCTTATACCTTTCTATTTCCTTGGTGCTCTGACGCTTCTAACTTTCTACCTCGTCCCGCGCTTTATTTAAATCTGCCATCTTTGTCAAGAGTTGCACGTAGACTTCTCAATACTAAAGTCTGACTCATTTACACCTTATAAACTCTTATACAACAATTTTATAGGCAAACCCTTACTTCTTTCACTATTCTTGTGATGATATCTTTGCGGTAATTTTCTCTCGGTAAGATCCTTAAGGTATTGTCGTATTTCTGATTTTAATGTTATTTTATTACATAATACCCAGAAAAGTAATTGAGTCAGGTAAAAATAATATTTCACTTTAAGTGAAATAAATAGAAGTATATAACAAATTTAAAAAAATAACTTATGTCAGAAAAAAATTGTTTGGATGGCCTTAACTTTTTTGCATCCTTAACCTTTTGACGCAAAGAACTGCCATTCTTCGCACGCACACACACAACTCGTGCAGCGACTACACGCATCTGCTTCATACACTGGGCATAATCGTTTCAACTCTGCTCGTGGATTACCACCCTTCCAATAACAAAGATTAGTTCTTTACTTGCTTGCCTCGTCCTGGGCCGTTACGAGCATCACGTCGTCAGTCACCTTTCCGACCTTTTTCCTCTTACACACATAATTATACTTATACACATAGAAAGTATCTACCAAAACTTTTCGTTCACTATTTACTTATGGTCTCTTAGTTTCCTAAACGTTTAAATAATTAATTAAAGCCAGTCAGTCAAATGGCATATTATACTTTTAGGTATAGTTAAAGTGTATGTAGCGAGGAAGACTCCTTGCAGTTAGTGTCTTTTACTTGTGTTACGCACTTAGCTGTACAGCTACATCTGGCATTTCTACTCCTCTTCTTGTAGACACACATTTAGGACACTCCTTTCGCGAGTCCTTAAAATGGGTACCCACATACACATTTCTATGCAAATCAACTTCTCTTTACGTAGGCACATATTATTACCATGCTTCTGAAAAAAAAAAATCCAGTGGATAGTAGGTGCTTGTGCCCCTAAATATGAGGTTATATTTTTTTTAAATTATATGGCAAACAATATAATTATTGGTATAAAAATACTCTTTATAATACAATATTGTGAAAAAAGATGGTGCAATAATCGTGGAAATGAGCGTACCTACGATGATTGGGTATAATTTTAATTAATATTTAATAAGGTAACAAATTTGACTATATCACGATGCACGACAAAAAAAAATATATCGGCTAGAATAGGTAAAACCTTGTTTTAATCTTTTTTTTCTTTCTAATTGGTTAAAAAAGAGCAATAAAATTTGTATAACTGGTTAGTATAACTTCTCTATAACTTTTTCTTGTTTGTCTTATACTTACATCATTTTTAAGAGGGTTTTTTTTTGTTTCTTGTTACCGGTCTCTTTAAGTCTTAGAAAACTTTGGTTATAATTCCTTATGTTCTTTTGTATTGTTATGTTAGTTGTATTCATAGTATTGTATATGCGTGGCACGTTTTCATGCCAAAGGTTGATTGGACTAGTGAAGCGTCGTGTGTTGGTAGATACAACGACATAACAAAGCAAAAGAAAAAAAAAACATCTTGAATATGTTTAAAGAAATTTAAAGTGTGACTCCTCAATAACTTTAACTTGCTTGTTTCATTCTTACATTGTACTCTATAGGGTTAAAAAAATCTTCTAAAAGAGACGAAATATTGACCTATATATGAATAAAAAGTTTTGCTCAAGGAAACCAACTGATACTTTATTGTGGAAGTCAACCCTAAAGTATTTATAAAATTGAAATTGCATGACGGGCTGGCGTGGGGGGCCATTATGTAATGTAGAGGGAACCAGAAGTACGTCAGTACATTATGGGAAATGTGACAAAGGTGGGATAATCCACTTTTATTACACTTTTACTGAGGCCAGAATCTGAAGTCGTTGATTTACCTTTGCATGTAATGTGTGTATAAAAGTATAACTTTTCAACTGTTCAAAATGTATGCCTGGTTCAGCTGCTTGGACCGTGCTTTCGTATTGTTGGAAAAAGTGGTATTAGTTTATAGTGATTTGTAGAAATTAAAAATAAGAAAAATTAACAAGAATTATTTTACACAATCTTTACTCTCGTATTTCCAAGTTTTCCATCGATTAAACAAGAAATATACTATTACAATAAGAGTACTGCTGCAGTAGCATTACCGTAAGCATAAATCAGTTAAAGCGTCAGAAGAAGAAAAAGTGTAAAGAATATGACTGATCTTGTTAAACTTTTGAGACACTTAGGAATAGTCCATACCAATATTTATATCCTTGTTAAAACATTTCTGTTACGGAGAAACAGTTAACATCTGCTTGTGAATGACGCATTGAAGTGGTATACATAACATCGTATAGGAATATACACTCTGTTACCACATCAAAGCTATGGTTGTAGAGGTAAAAGCGTTGTATATAGGACGAAGCATAGTTATCACTTTTTTAAGGCCAAGAAAATCTTTCGAAGGACCACTAGTTCTCTTCTGACTTTCCTACAGTGCTAATGCACATTTTTTATCTAACAACTCAAAGTATTTCTTAAACAGTGTTATATTTTAATTTTAAAAATTAGTAAAATAAGTGACGATAAAAAGTTACCCTTTTCACTTCCAAATAAAAAAAGAGAAATTTTGTAAGTGATTTTGGGATAAAATATGCACCAGGAAAGTTGGCTTAAGTAAAACCAGATAAACATCAACCCATATATCTCCTATTAAAAAAAAGTGAAAACTACAATAAATGGTAGTGATTTTATAAACATTACTGGTGAATAACTGAAAAATAATAAAAAAAAAAAAAAAAAAAAAAAAAAAAAAAAAAAAAAAAAAAAAA